>LVTN01000032.1:371932-413948 GCA_001649415.1 Musa itinerans
TATATATATATATATGTATGTATATATATATGTATATATATACATACATATATATATAAATACATATATATATACATACATATACATATATATATACATATATATATATATATTTATACATACATACATATATATATATATATTTATACATACATACATATATATATATATTTATACATACATACATATACATATATATTTATACATAGATACATATATATACATACATATATATACATACATACATATATATACATACATATATATATATATACATACATACATATGTAACAGGTAATTGTTAAGGAGGAAATAGGCTAAAGAAAGGTAAAGTTGTGTGTTTTGTGAAGACAAAGTGAAATGACAAGGAGATAGCATAGCATGATTCAAGACCATGCATGCCCTGAGATGTTATTGAACACTGGATATGTATAAGATTTTGGAAAAAGGAAAAAATAAATCTAATTTGGTCTCCCATAAGCTTACAAGATCAGAAAAATAAGAACCACAAGAATTTGACAGGTGATCTGACTCCAAATGACATGTGCCACAACTGGCAATAGCTAAATCTCCAAAGTGGTCGAAAATGACTAAAAACACACGAAAATCTCATGTTGTGGAATCGTTTCTGTACCATTATAGCCTATCCCTTCCAAAATTAGCACACTGAATCCTAACCTTACCCAAATTTAGAGCTGTCTATCATTAGACTAACGAAGTAAATGTTCTCAAAGCATCATCATCGAGTATAATCTGGTGCGTCACTCGTAATATCTGTATGTATAGCTAAGCCTATCTTTCCCAGCTAGAAACTAACCTACAGCTGATGCTTCAAGAAAAAAAGGATTCTATCTTAAGCAATGAATAGAACGACAGGCAAAACAAGTGCGTGCTTTTCCCGTCATAGCAGGTTCAACGATGGAGACTTACAAGACGCCTTGTCCGAAACACACACACACACACACAATACAATGGAAAAAGACTCCGCGAGGGAAAAGAAAACTGTTCTAATAGAAAGCAAAGCAAGCTCTCATCCAAGATAAAGCCTTTCATAGAGAAAAAGAAATGCAAAACTTTCATCAGCAAACCTGCATAAGAAGATCGATCATGTTGAGAAAACAACACAGAATGGGAAAACAAATTAGCAAACAAAATACACGACTGAAACCCATAAAGGAAAAGAACATCAAATGCAGCAAAATAAGACACTGAATTAAGCAATGGATGAAAAAGACTACTTTTTTTTACCCACGAGAAGAAACAGCCATAGCCTAAAGCAAGCATTTTGGCGCAGGGAACGATTAATCCCTCTCCACGCGACCAATTGCCTCGAGGAGAAAAGATAGGAAACTCATAGAAATGCAATTTAGCTGCTCGGAACGCAAAACTTACGCCACATTCTACATTTCACCCCATCATTAATCGACCCCAAGAAAGCTCAAAGCAACGGAGAGGGAAAGGTGATAGCGTTGAACCAGTGAATTCCTACCTTCCCTCCGAACGAGATCCTCTCCACATCCACCGACACCGTCCCGCTCGATTCCCCCATGGGCTGCAAAATCCAATCTTTCTCCTCCTCCTCCTACCTCTTTTGCTTTTCTTGCGCCTTCCACCTGTGGTGGCTTGGCTTATTAATGTACCGTCGGGCTCCTCTGCCTCCTCCTCCTCTCGGCTTAATTATGGTCAAACTTAACCGTGGTTTGAGGGATCAGCCCATCGACCGACAGGTCAATTCGAATGACGATACTGCCCTTCACAAGATACGAACCGTCCGATGAACTGTCGGCCGAGAACAGCAACTCCGGATGTGGCACGTGGTGGGTTCGGGGTGGGCCGCATCGCGCTGGCCCAGGTGGGACCCACTGTAGTACACCCAAAGCAAGCCCGCCGCGTGGCCCCGTTGGTGTGGGTGGCGGGCGGAGTGAGGCGGAAGCGCGTGCGGCCCCCACCCCCTTCGTGCTCGATCATTGCGGAGGGATCATATCGAAATGGACGACTTAGCTCACGATGCTTCTGCAGCGTGCTTTCCTTCCCGAACGTGCGCCGACAGCCTGTGTCGTATGCCAAGTCGTGCGCCAAGAAAGGTCACGTCCTGGGCTTGAGAAACACGTGGCGTCGGAGACATCATAAGTGCGTGCGCGTCCGTGTCGTCTTTCGTGACACCGTTTTTTAATCGTTTAAACTTTATTTAGTGGCAATTCACCTTTCAACTCTACTATTAAATTTTATCGAATATTTATAGAAACAATATAAAAAAACATACAACTAATATTTCATGAGAAGTCTGATTTCGCCACACTACCTTTCGGACATGAATATAAAATTTTATTTTTATTCTTTATAATGATATCGAATTAAACCAACCTCAAACCACATAATCTATTATAATCCAATCAGCTCAATTATAATTTGGTTCAAGAAGGGTCTGAAAAGATTGATAATGGAAATGAAACAAAATATTTAGTTGCACTGTCGTTGAACGCTCTCTTGGCGTATTGTAGTTCTCTAGAGGAAGAAAGGTGGCAAGTCATCGGCAATTGCAAGCGACATGAGAGTGTGGTGAAGGAAAAGGCCGGCGTTTTCCACGAGTTCTCTCGTCATTTTGCATGTGTGGCAAAGTCAAAAGAGAAGTGTCCTCACCTCACCGAATACAGAGAATAATTTATATTCATTAGACTAAGATAGATATTTTCATGTGAACTCGAGAACATGAAATCTAATAATTATTGAAATGAAATGTCTCGATGGAGATCACCTAATGCATATTCTATACCGAAACAATGAACATAAGAATGTAGTATGTGTAAATTAAGCTGGATATATACATGAAATCTAATCATTATTGAAATGAAATGTCTCGATGAAGACCACCTAATGCATATTCTATACCGAAACAAGGAACATAAAAATGTAGTATGTGTAAATTAAGCTGGATATATCAACCCAATGCATCGTTTCCATACCTAAATTTAGATACGTAAGTATAAACTAATACTAATAATAATAATAATAAAATTTACACCGATCCCCGTCACGTCAGCCCGAGTACGAGGACTCAGGAGGAAGACATAGTGTCACGTCAGAAGCTTCGCCAGAAATCCGGGACATCACTTGTCCTCTCCCTGCGATGTCTGACGTCGTGCCGACAAGTTCGGCCACAACGATGATCGCTCCGAGAAGCCCGGAACGACGCCGCATGGCTCCTTCCCACGTATCTCGGACGACGGATGTCCGAAGGTATGTTCGTCACCCCAGGGGTCGGTGCCGGCAAAGGTAATGTACGGCCGACCCCCCGGGGGCTACAATAAAAACCCCTCGCCAGCATATGACGGGGAGCATCAGAAAAATAGTATCATAACCTTACTAACTTAAGCTTTGGAGGGACCGAAGTTGGGATCACCCCCCATCCTGACCTAAGCATGTGTGCAGAAATCCAAAGACAACAAAGGCGGACGGGTTCATGAAAGAAGTGCGTCCATGCCCAATCCGACCTCGACCCAATTAGGCGAGCCTTTCGTCCCCAAAACAATCCTGGACATCACCAATCGAACCAAGTCGTACCGACCACGCGGTCACAACCATAAGTTCAAGATGGGATGAGTGTCTAGTTATCAAAATCAATGAGATTACAAAATAATCTTCTCTAAATTGATTGGAGGATTCTCAAGAACAATGAGTTACTTGAAAAAAAAAAATCTCAGTGATAAATAAAAATGGATAAATTAGTACTAATTGGGATACTATAATGTAACGTAGGAGGCTTCGAATTTAGTGTTAACAATAATATATTATAAAGAATCTAATCTGAAGCTTTGTGAGACATGATGGTCCCTATCTAGGTTGACCTTTTTCTCATCGATCTTTGGATTAACATATGAGCACAAGGAATCTTTCTCTATATTTTGGTTGACCCATTTACACCACAAGAACACCATATTACAATTCACTTTACGATGAATAAGGTGTTTATTTGTCTTTCATGTGCATAAAATATTGGAGCGTGTGTTTGTTATAAATAATGAGTTATAAGATGATTTTGTTGTAACTTGGATGATCAAATTTCTTCCCCTAATGCTACATTGATGCTACATCAGCAAGTGTGGGTAATCCCTTCATGATTTTAAGTATGAATGTCTTCGCTTTCGTTGGGATCAAAACCGATAGGCCTAAGAAACAAAATATTTGTAAAATTAATTCCGGTATTGATTCGCTCTATATACGAAAGCAGATTGACCCATAGCGACCTTAGTGCAATTGGAGCATTGTGATGGACCAATCAATTTCCCAAAGCATACGTAGGAGGGGCACCTCGATACCTACACCGTCTTGAAAGATCAAGACATTAGGTTTGATCGAAATTATCTACGTAAGTTAGGTTCGAACCATGTCACACTAACTTGCTACGACCAACATCGGACCACATCACTAGTAGATGGCTTTGAATAATTACCCATCAGCCTTCTTTTGGTTCTCTAGGATCCAATTCTCTTGTTTAATTTAGTTGATGCGCTTTGAAGTTTTGGTAAGGCTAATAGATTTACGTATATTTGGCTCACTTTGATATGATAGTATCGATGATGTAGTTCGAATCTTAAAGATTTAGATCATACGTCCTCGGAGCCGATCTTTATCGCACACATGGGGGAGCCTGTCACGAAACATCCGGAGACACGCGTCGGGCTCGGAATGGGCTCACCAGATTCGATGATGGAAGAGGCCGACCAGTCGATCACCGCACTCGTAGGCGCCAGAAGAAAAGAGATCAACGGCCTCGCCACCGCGAACCCGTCGATCCCGAGGCCTCTCTGCCGTAGGATGCCATCGACGGGACGGCAGTGATCGCTCTCCGCAGTGCCTCGGGATGGGATCGCATTCGGACGACGGAAGCTTCTGGAAGCCAGGTGGTGGAAGACGGAATGTGGCGACAGAGAACAGGGTCGCTTCGCGTGTTGCCTGGAGGGGCCGAGACGGCCGATCCGTTCGCCGCTCTTGTTCCCTCTTTCCAGAAAGTTCTATCCGCCTCCCTTTCAACCACGCCCGCCCCTTCTTCGCTGGTGCTCACTCCTCACTCCGACGGAGGACAGGAGAAGAAGAAGAAGGGTTGTTGGCAGTGATCCGTTTCTTGGTCCCGGGTTCTGGTTCCAGATTGGCAACCCATGGAGAATGCGGTGTTGATGGTGAAGGAGGAGGAGGAGGAGGAGGAGGAAGGGGAGGCGATGGCGGCGCCGCAACCGCTGACGGGGCTCCACGAGGTCGGCCCGACGCCGTTCCTGTCGAAGACGTTCGATATGGTGGAGGACCCTGAGACGGACGCGGTGGTGTCGTGGAGCCGCGCCCGGAACAGCTTCGTCGTCTGGGATTCCCACAAGTTCGCCATCGCCCTTTTGCCCAAATACTTCAAGCACAGCAACTTCTCCAGCTTCGTTCGGCAGCTCAATACCTACGTAAGCTCCGCTCCCCCTGAATCTTGTATTCCGTCTTTATGTCCTGCTGATCTTGAAGCGCCACGATCGAAAGCAAGAGTTTGGGATATTGGTAAAGGTGTCGTGCCTTGACGAAAAGAATTCTCAGAACAATGTAAAGATAATGTGGATTTTCACTGGTTTGATTGAAATCGAGACGGAATGGGATGAGACTTGGCAGGTTCGGTTAAAAATCTTTACTTGGTCGCTAAGTATTTGTGGGATTTGGTGGTGGCTCTGACGGATGCAGGGGTTTCGGAAGGTCGATCCGGACCGGTGGGAGTTCGCGAACACCGACTTCTTGGGCGGACATAAGCACCTCCTTAAGAACATCAAGCGTCGGCGCGGCGTCGCCCAGAGCTCGCGCCAGCAGCACGGCAGCGGAGCTTGCGTCGAACTGGGGATGTTCGGGCTCGAGGCCGAGGCCGATAGGCTGAAGAGGGACCGCAACGTGATGATGCTGGAGATCCTGAAGCTGCGGCAGGGGCAACAGAGCTCTCGGGCGCAGCTCGTCGAGATGGAGCGGCGGATGCAGGGCACCGAGAGGAGGCAGCGGCGGACGATGGCCTTCTTGGCGCGGGCGCTCAAGAGCCCCACCTTCATCCGCCAGCTCGTGCTGCGAGGGCAGCAGCAGAGGCAGCTTGGCGGCGCAGGGAAGAAGAGAAGATTGCCGGAGAACCCAAGCTCAGAGGACTTCCTGGAACTCGCCATCAGCTCGGAGATTGAGAGCGTGTCCTTGTCTTCAACGGAGACCGACGGAGCGACGCCGGAACCAGTCGATCAGAGCACGGCCGTCATCAGCGATCTGGCATGGGAAGAGCTACTCAACGAGAGCATCCTAATGGAGGGTGACGAAGAAGAAGGAGAGCACTCCGAGGTGGAGGCGGAGGCAGAGGCGGAGGCGGAGGATCTGGAATCGGCTGCAGAGCAACTGGAATGGGAAGAGGACATGAAGGATTTGGTGATTCAAATGGATTACATGAGCTCGAACCCTTAACACTGGTATCTTCCTCATGCACGTTTCTCAGTGCATGTAGACATGATGGCATTATTAGTTAGTCTAAAATATAGTTGGAGATGTTGATAGAATCTAAGTGTGATTTCAGTTAAATATCCTGCGTTTGTTGAGTCCACCATTGTAAGAAAGTTGGAACCTTTTTGGCTGTGGATATTCCTGGATAGTCGTGCTTTGTGGTGTCTACAGTTGACTTTGCTGCAAGTCATAGCTGACTTCTTTTACTGTTTTCTTTGACCTCTTCTTTTATGTGGAGACTTCAACTGCAACAGTTTCTTCCTCCTCATCAACTTAGTTGTAGTTGACTTAATGTTTAATCTCATGCGTGTTAGTCATCATCAATCTGACTCAAATTGATCTAACAAAAGTCAAAATTAAGAAAAAAAAAGGAGAGGTTTTCAGTAAAATTAAAAAAAAAAACAGTAAATAAAACCCGGTACTTGATGCTGCATTCCAATGGAACATACTGAAACAGTAGCATATCTAAGCTGCTTTGCATTAATATTATGATGTTCATAACACCTTTGTAAACAACACAAATCAGTAATATTAGACGAAGAGTTATACATGTTACAGCATGATCCAGCGGTGTGTCATGGTTCTATGAGAGGCAACAACTCAGAGAGATGAAGCAAACATGTTTTGACATGAAGAAACCATAATCAGCGTACGAGGTATAGAATCGACTGGGTGGGAATCATCTCATCTTCTTGTTCGGGCAAACCTTGTCGATGGATGTAGATGACGATGAGGATGAGGAAGACAAGGCAGACCTGTCGAATTCCTCCTTGTCTTGGCTAAATGCTTTTGACAGGACTTCCTGCAACTCCTGAAATCTCCTCCTCTTCTCCTCCGAAGTGTGGTGTCCGAGGCCAGTGATTTCTGTGAGATCGTCGTCCATGATCTTGTTGATGACCTCTGAGCACCGAGGGAAAAAGCGCTTCCCGAGTTCCACTGTTACATGCCATCGTCAATTTCATCAGTTGAATAGTACAGAGTGCAACATCACCAACAGAGCAGCTGGTTGAATCGAGCGCATATAACCCAAAGGCTGTCTACTGCATGATTAGCTAGCTACGGCGATACGAAAGTTATGCCATCGTCGATTTCATCAGTTGAATAGTACAGAGTGCAACATCACCAACAGAGCAGCTGGTTGAATCGAGCGCATATAACCCAAAGGCTGTCTACTGCATGATTAGCTAGCTACGGCGATACGAAAGTTAAGTTTGAAATGATGAATCGAGAATTTCGCTTAGCATTTAGTGCCCGTCTTACATCTATCTGTTTCACCTCCTCCACCGGATTGCCTAATTCTACATAGCCAGCAAAAAAATGAATGGAACCATAACTACTAGTCTGATCGTATATATAATTTTTTAAATTATCATTTCCTGATATAAATATATTTTTCTCTCGAGGATCAAGCGCAAGAAAGCACTGAAAATGGAAATAAAAGCTAAGAAAATACCTGTTCTGGAAAGTGCTCTCATTCGTGCCAGATGCTCTTCCTTGATCTTGAACGGTGCTTCATTTAGATCCATCGCAGTCCTTTGATTTCCAGTAGAACGGTTGCTGGTAGACCCTAAGGTGAACTCCGATGTGCCGTCAACTTGTGCAATGTCCATAGCAACTCTTGCCTCCATGGGGAACAATAGTCTTGCCAGAGCAACTGCACGATAATGCAAAACATAAAAGAAATTAGAAACGCGTTATGCATAAAATAACAAAATATAATATTCTGGTATTCTCCTTGTTGTGAAGTCATACAGTATGGAGTAACTAGTTACCATTTCTGTCAGGATTTTGACATATTTGGAACTTTTCTTTTCGGACCATTTCCAAAAGGCGACTAGTTTCTCCCCCAAACAACTAGTATTCTCCTTAGCCTTAAGAATTTCTTGCAATCTTTTTATAAAAATCAGTTGAAACAAACCAAGGAATTGCGCGACGTTTTAACAGTGGATGCAGAAGATTGTTAATCGGCATCAAATCTTTGCTGAAAATATGCTAATATATGCAATAAGAAAAAATTCTGCAGAAACACGTACAAGACTCAAAAATCGAAAGCTTTGAATCACATAATGCATGATTACTTACGAGCATCTTTGAATAGAGACAAAGAACTTGGACATCGGAAGCGCTATTGTTTCCCGTTACAACATTCTGAACTGAACTTTGCTTAGAAGAATAAACAATGAGGAAATAGAGTTGTACATAAAACCAAGATAAAGAGTATATAAATTTTTAACAGATCCTATAATTTTTGTTTAACAGCTCTAACTCAAGATTTGAACTTAGTAAGTTGGACAGCCAACTGCAAGCCTGCTTGTATAGGTTTGAAATAGAAATATTGTAGCTTCGCAACAGCATGAATATGCTGAACTTTTACAAGGCTCACTTGATGTATCTCAAAAGTTTCAAACTGATAACCATAAGATGATCATCAGATGCTTGAGTAGTAACAACAGGAAAAAGAAACATTACAGCAGCAAGAAGAAGATGGCATAGAACAAAACAAGGCAATAAGTTATACATGCAATTGAGGTAACTGCATCTTCAAAGGCCAAAGTCTTTAGAAACACTAAAAACATCAGCATAAAGAAGTATGCAATTTATACAACTAACTGATCTTTGTATTATTCAGGACCTTTGAATTAAACAGAGCATTAAGGATATATAACATTAAGAAGTAGATTTCGGCACATATGAAAGCGTCTGAAGCAGCCAAGAGACATAAGCAAAAGATATAAGGGCACAGGAGAAAAATGATATTAATGAATCGATTTGGAATTAGATCAGGATTCAATAACTAAGGAAAACGCTTGAACAACTAAATACTTCTCGAATAAATAAAAATCACACTGAAGTTTCAGCAGATTTGATCTCTTAATTTCTTTAGAACACACCAGAAACGTAATATATAAATGGGCAGTCTAGAGAACGGGGCTCCCGCCAATGAAGGATTTCCAAGGGGTCTATTTATATGCAGCCTAAAACACAAAGTATGATTATTGGAGGTCTCTCTGACCTCCTGTTTAATATATCCTTTCTGTGACTGACATTTGTTACTTTATATATAAAAAATTTCCTATGTAGGAAGGGAAATGAAGATTTAATAAAAAAAGAATAGCATACCATGATTGGAAAAACAAGACTTACAGGGGTCAAACTCCACTCTTCCACAGTCAACGGGCACACAAAACAAATGACGAATCAAACACATAAAGGCCACTTCTGTATTATCTGATTAGGAGTGGACAAAAGTACGACACAAGCTAATTTGCAAAAAGGGGGAAAAAAAAAACAACTAGTGATATATGATCGACCTTGCAAAATGGTGGAAAAAGAACTGTACAATTAGATCAAAATCAAAAGAAGGATTAACTAGGGACCTGATGGAATTACCTCGATTCTCAAGATACAACAATCTTCCCCGCAAGTCATCACCAGCCATTGCAAGTGATACAGAAGCTTCACCTACTTGTGGATCTCTTCTTTCAGCTTGCTCTAATATCTCAATGCACAAACGACTCTTAGGAGATGCTTCTCCTTCTTCGATTGACCTGAGGTACTCCACAGACTTGGTAAGTCTCTTTGCAATCTGAAGTGCTTTCCTTCCATCCAATGTAAGATCAGATGGTCTGGCTCCCTTTGTCAGAAGCGACTAAGTGTGAAATGATGAATCAAGAATTTCGCTCAGCATTTAGTGCCCGTCTTAAATCTATATGTTTCACCTCCTCCACCGGATTGCCTAATTCTACATAGCCAGCAAAAAAAAGAATGGAACCGTAACTACTAGTGTGATCGTATATATAATTTTTTAAATTATCACTTCCTGATATAAATATATTTTTCTCTCGAGGATCAAGCGCAAGAAAGCACTGAAAATGGAAATAAAAGCTAAGAAAATACCTGTTCTGGAAAGTGCTCTCATTCGTGCCAGATGCTCTTCCTTGATCTTGAACGGTGCTTCATTTAGATCCATCGCAGTCCTTTGATTTCCGGTAGAACGGTTGCTGGTAGATCCTAAGGTGAACTCCGATGTGCCGTCAACTTGTGCAATGTCCATAGCAACTCTTGCCTCCATGGGGAACAATAGTCTTGCCAGAGCAACTGCACGATAATGCAAAACATAAAAGAAATTAGAAACGCGTTATGCATAAAATAACAAAATATAATATTCTGGTATTCTCCTTGTTGTGAAGTCATACAGTATGGAGTAACTAGTTACCATTTCTGTCAGGATTTTGACATATTTGGAACTTTTCTTTTCGGATCATTTCCAAAAGGCGACTAGTTTCTCCCCCAAACAATTAGTATTCTCCTTAGCCTTAAGAATTTCTTGCAATCTTTTTATAAAAATCAGTTGAAACAAACCAAGGAATTGCGCGACGTTTTAACAGTGGATGCAGAAGATTGTTAATCGGCATCAAATCTTTGCTGAAAATATGCTAATATATGCAATAAGAAAAAATTCTGCAGAAACACGTACAAGACTCAAAAATCGAAAGCTTTGAATCACATAATGCATGATTACTTACGAGCATCTTTGAATAGAGACAAAGAACTTGGACATCGGAAGCGCTATTGTTTCCCGTTACAACATTCTGAACTGAACTTTGCTTAGAAGAATAAACAATGAGGAAATAGAGTTGTACATAAAACCAAGATAAAGAGTATATAAATTTTTAACAGATCCTATAATTTTTGTTTAACAGCTCTAACTCAAGATTTGAACTTAGTAAGTTGGACAGCCAACTGCAAGCCTGCTTGTATAGGTTTGAAATAGAAATATTGTAGCTTCGCAACAGCATGAATATGCTGAACTTTTACAAGGCTCACTTGATGTATCTCAAAAGTTTCAAACTGATAACCATAAGATGATCATCAGATGCTTGAGTAGTAACAACAGGAAAAAGAAACATTACAGCAGCAAGAAGAAGATGGCATAGAACAAAACAAGGCAATAAGTTATACATGCAATTGAGGTAACTGCATCTTCAAAGGCCAAAGTCTTTAGAAACACTAAAAACATCAGCATAAAGAAGTATGCAATTTATACAACTAACTGATCTTTGTATTATTCAGGACCTTTGAATTAAACAGAGCATTAAGGATATATAACATTAAGAAGTAGATTTCGGCACATATGAAAGCGTCTGAAGCAGCCAAGAGACATAAGCAAAAGATATAAGGGCACAGGAGAAAAATGATATTAATGAATCGATTTGGAATTAGATCAGGATTCAATAACTAAGGAAAACGCTTGAACAACTAAATACTTCTCGAATAAATAAAAATCACACTGAAGTTTCAGCAGATTTGATCTCTTAATTTCTTTAGAACACACCAGAAACGTAATATATAAATGGGCAGTCTAGAGAACGGGGCTCCCGCCAATGAAGGATTTCCAAGGGGTCTATTTATATGCAGCCTAAAACACAAAGTATGATTATTGGAGGTCTCTCTGACCTCCTGTTTAATATATCCTTTCTGTGACTGACATTTGTTACTTTATATATAAAAAATTTCCTATGTAGGAAGGGAAATGAAGATTTAATAAAAAAAGAATAGCATACGATGATTGGAAAAACAAGACTTACAGGGGTCAAACTCTACTCTTCCACAGTCAACGGGCACACAAAACAAATGACGAATCAAACACATAAAGGCCACTTCTGTATTAGCTGATCAGGAGTGGACAAAAGTACGACACAAGTTAATTTGCAAAAAGGGGGAAAAAAATAACAACTAGCGATATATGATCAACCTTGCAAAATGGTGGAAAAAGAACTGTACAATTAGATCAAAATCAAAAGAAGGATTAACTAGGGACCTGATGGAATTACCTCGATTCTCAAGATACAACAATCTTCCCCGCAAGTCATCACCAGCCATTGCAAGTGATACAGAAGCTTCACCTACTTGTGGATCTCTTCTTTCAGCTTGCTCTAATATCTCAATGCACAAACGACTCTTAGGAGATGCTTCTCCTTCTTCGATTGACCTGAGGTACTCCACAGACTTGGTAAGTCTCTTTGCAATCTGAAGTGCTTTCCTTCCATCCAATGTAAGATCAGATGGTCTGGCTCCCTTTGTCAGAAGCGACACGATGATCTTAGGTTCTTTACGCATTGCAGCTATGTGAAGCACAGTATAACCTCTGAAGTCTCTATGGTTAACATCTGCCAGTGCAAGATCTAATAGCTCTGTTGTGATTTTTGAATCACAATATGCGACCGCATAATGCAATGCACATGCATCATCTAGCGTTGTATTCCCCTCCTTCAACAGCATTCTTACTAAGTCAACATCATCACTGTCAAGAGCTCTATGTATTCTCTTGACGTGTTTATCAGGAAAGCTGCTGCTTTCAGGTCCCGCTAGCCCAAAATTCAAGCGTAAATCCATAATTTGCTTAACAATATCAGGAGTCATCTTCTTCTCTAGGGTGATGGTATCTAGGTCTGACTTGACTACAACGTCTACGCATTTGCTGAGCAGATTGGCGCATGAGCTATCGCATAGTTTAGCAACAGAGAGAATTACTGGTATGTCATCTATTGCCATCTTGTCCAGAATACCAAGGAGGTGCCGCTGCAATTAAACAACTGATGCTTAACCAGCATTTCAAGAAAAAACCTATGACGATAAGCATACAAGAAGAAAAAACCGATAACGGAAACTTCACATATCTAGATAAAAACCTATAGTAAGTTTTAATCCTGTAATGAATAAGTTTGTGCTTTAAGAATACAAGAAAAAACAAAAACACTAACCCAAAAGACGTAAAGAATGGCACAACAATTTTTCCTCCATCTAAGAAGGTAATTATGCGAAGGCGTAAGTCAATTATGGGATACCAAACTAAGGAGTCGCTACATGTGAGGTGGTTATATATGTTGCAAAAATTGTAGTTATGCACTTCATCTTTCTTGACTCTCTATTTGGAAGGATAAGGTTAGTACTACATTGGTGAAAGCCGCAAGCATCGATCTGCGCCTTTTATGTACTCGGCCGTAAACATAAGCTGATAACAACAACAGTAAAGACATGATAATAGAAAGAGCACATCTCATAGGGATGAAGATCGTAAACCCAGATATTTACACACTCTTGTTCTTGCTCAGAATAACATCATCATCCCTGGCCTTCTATTTTTAATCATGGTATCTACATGACACAATTCAAAGTCAAATTGGCTCTCATCATGGAAAATTAAACTTCTAAATAAGGTGTTTAATTCCTGTTGAAATAAACATGAAAGGATGATTTACTATAATACCTCAAAGATTACTTTTTTGCTTACTATGACAAAAGAAATCGAAGACTGCATCTCTTCCTTTTTCCTATAACTTAATAAAAGAAATATCTATGTTTCTTGTGTATCAATAAGACCTCAAAGATCCCATCTTGCTGGTTGCAATCCAATCTCATGTACCCACCCAAAACCTCAAGAAGTCTGAGAGAGAACAGCAAGATGGCATGACGGAGATAGACTCGAGCATTCCATTAACACACCTGGAAGAGGCTGACCAGCTCGGCGATTTGGAAGACGGAGGAGGCGTAGAGCACTTCGGCCATGAAATCGACCGCCGGCCGGCACGCCTCGTGCCGGCACTCCTCGTCGACGCACGCGCACACCGCCTTGGGCAGCGGCGCCACCCTCCCGGTGTAGAGGTACCCGAGCACCGCCACCAAGGCGTCGTACCCGACCTCGAAGTCCTTTACCAGCTCCTTCAGCTCCATCCTCACCGGGGCCGCGGCCGTTCCCCTCCCCCGCCTCGCGAACTCCTCCCGGAATACGATGCTCCGGGCGGATAGCACGCAGCGGTGTACCGCGACCTCGCGCGGCGCTGACCCGCCGTCCCCGGGGGGCCCGACCGCGATGCGGGCGTCGGCGAGGAACTCGAAGTCCGGCGACTGGAAGGCGGAGCCGAGGTGGTCCGACAGGCGACGGAGTCCCTCGACCTCCCCCGCGGGCGCGGCGGAGTCCGGAGCTGCAGCAGCCGCCGTATCTCCGGAGAAGTGCACGCAGCTGCTGTTGTCGGAGCCAGAGAAGGCGGTGGCGGCCGTGAGGTAGCTGGGTTCCATGTCCCGCCGTTGTACCGCCGTCGTCCAACGGCGTGCCGGCATATACTCGGGATACGTCGCGCGCGTTACGGAAGGGGGAGGAGATCTACACGAGATTCCGATGGCAGGAAACGTCGGATTTGGGTTCCGATACAGCAAACGGAAGGCCGTTTGACTTTATGGTGATGATTGGCCGAAGAGAAGGCGCCGCTCCATCTCCAAGTACTCCTCTACTGTTCGATGATTTGGGCACTGGCTCGATAGGATCGATCATGCATGATGTGCACGTGTGGAACAAGAAGAAGAAGAAGAAGAAGAAGAGTATCCAAATGTTACATCTCCTCTTACAGAGACGGATCGCGTAAAGGTCAATCAAGCCTAAGCAACTGCATTAGCTACAAACGTCGTCACGGTAATTGAGCTGGATCACGAGGCGCAACGCACAAGCACCACGACAGTGTCACATCATCTAGACGTCGTCGATTCGTCAACTTAACCTTTGAATCCTCCGACGCAGATTTATTCTCTGCGTTTGCTGCGTGGCCAAAGAGCGAGTCGAGGAGGAGGTCAACGGGGGAAGAACAACGTCAGGCGACTTTTTGTGGTAATATTATATTGATCGATGAAAGTAATTTTGCTTTCGTTAGTGATTAGGAGAGGGATTAGAAAGAATCGACGCGATTAATAAAAGGAGATTAGGTCGAAAAAGGAAAGATGTGGGGCCGACAGGCAGCTAACTGCTTACCCCGCGACGCCCCTTGTTTTGGGCCATCATCATCATCCATTCATTCATTCATTCATTCATTGATTCATTCAGCGCGTGTACCACGCGTTCGTGGCTACCTTCGTACCTCACTGGTTCTGTGTTGTCTAATCCAGGGACCCACCGAGGGCTCTGATGGGGCCCGCGTTTCGACCGTTTGATCTGGCATCATCGTCATCCGATCTAAATATTTAATGAATTTAAGATTTTATGATTCTACCAACCGAATGAGTCTGTCAGCATTATTTGCAGCTGATTATTTTAATACGAAAACTTATAAAATAATTATTCAACTCTATCTTCCTATCAAACCTTCAAAGGATAACAACTGTGAGGAGAGGAAAAAGGAGCTCCAGAAAGGGACTTTGTACTCCAGTCAACTAGCTTTCCATGGTCCACAGTTCCTTTTTTTTTTTTTCTCACGGGAAGAACAGGCCACAGGTTCATGCATGTCATATGAGAGAGAGAGAGAGAGAGAGAGAGAGAGAGAGAGAGAGGATAAGATTTGGTTCGACTCCATTATTACTTGATAATTTTTTATTTGATGAAATTTAGAATCCTAATTTCACTCCAATTTGATCGTTTTATCGATACATGATTACTCTTAACTTAGGCATTCGATCCTTCGATCCAATTTATCTGACTTAATCATATCGGATATTAAACAATATTGATTAAGAAATTAAATTTGAAAACCAATTATGAGATTTGATTAAAGTAAAATATGATATTGTATTATCGAATCGACTCCCTTACGTCATAAGTGTCGATATAAGGGGTGTATTCGACGCGATAACTCTTGTGCTCGAATAAAAGAATTTTTATTGAAAAAGATGATAGAATATTTTTAAAATAAGAAAAAAATATATTGAAGCGCGGATTTGATGGACTCGGATGATTATCGCTCGTCGAATTTTGATCGATTATAAATATTGATCATAATAATTATATTATAATATAGTTAAGGATTGAATAAAATTTTTGAGATCGGAGTAAATTGTAAATAATTCTGCAATAAACTGCAGATTTCAGCTGGAGAGGATCGAGCTGCCATTTCCACACAGGTTTGGAGAAGCATCGCCCGTCTCTCTCGATCACTCCCACTGTAACTTCGTACCGAATGCATTGATAGCCGGTCATCTCCATTAAAGTCATGCGTGCGGCTTTGCTGGTGCTCATCTTACTCCAAGGATGAAAGATTGAGCTTTTGGAATGACTTCAAATCCAAACATATATTACTTTATAAATATCTTATATTTCTAACTCTTTAATTTATGTTCTTTGTTTACTCTCAAAGTTTTCTCTATCAATAATTAGTAATCGGTGTCAAATATTACTGTTGGTGAACAAATGTGTCGTGGTGGGCGAGTCAGCACGGTTTGATCCACAGGTCGATGTTGGGAGCCTCTTGTTGGCTGAGCAGGTTGTCGAGGTCGATCAAGTCCTTGCGACGGGGCCTCGATCGATGTTCCTTGATCCGAATGCTGGTTGATGACTCATTGCAGGAATATCGGTTGGCGACTTTCGAGGTTTGGACACTCGCGTGGAGTGGGTGGCCGCTCTCCTGTAAAAAAGGCATTCGTCGGGTGATCCCCAACTTTGGCCTCTCCGACGAGCAAGTCAATGGAGTGTTCGATTATTTTTTTTTCTCTCCCCTCGGTCTGGAGGGCGGCCCGAGGTCTTTATACGAGGGTTGGTCGTACACGGGTCGACATGGTGGACACACCAGACAGTGTCTTGGTACGGACTCTGACTTGACATGTGGGGATGGTGTCGTCTTGGGTTTACCGGGACGAGACGTGTCGAGCGATGCCTTGGGGTATGGATTTCTGACGTGACATGTGGCATCGATCGTGACGTGTCCTAGGATAAAATATGCCTTATCAATTATCAAAATTTTTAATTGAACATGTGGACATGATATCTATTGAAAGTAAGTGGAAACACCAAATGAGATCGAATCTTAAGAAAAATGAGTGCGTTTGATCGATCAATCTCTTCATGCCATGTGTTGGCACCAGCAATAAAGTTTAGCCAACATCCAATACTTTGTTTATTCATGAAAAATAAGTATTAAACAGATAATATTATTCATATCCGATGTATGATTACAAATAATCTAAACTGATTTGCACAAAACACATGAACATTTTTTCTTTAGTGCCCAAATCTCACACAATCGAAATCATAACTAACATGACAATAAAAACATAAATAATATATATATTATTTTCATCAAAATAATTGGGTAAGAAAGT
The DNA here is from genome assembly GCA_001649415.1 of Musa itinerans. Classification (NCBI taxonomy): domain Eukaryota; kingdom Viridiplantae; phylum Streptophyta; class Magnoliopsida; order Zingiberales; family Musaceae; genus Musa; species Musa itinerans. The sequence continues at coordinate 389,507 of LVTN01000032.1, forward strand.
AAGTACGTTCAAGTCCATATTAATGCACATATGAATAATAATAAATGGATATTTTATATGTATAAATTTTGAACATGTTAATCTTGTGATTGTTTTTTTGTTAGAGGTTATAATTATATATAGGTATCAAAAATACTAAGTAGAAGATATTATTTTGTTTAGTAAGTTAGTTAGCATATTTTAATTTTAAAATTATTTACTTTTTACTGTACTTCTATTTAAGATGTGATATTCTACTTTAGTCATGTATATATAGTATGGGTAGAACTAAGACTACGATGTTACATTATGTTTTCGGATGTATCAATTTTTCGAGATACCTACTTGATAAAAGTTCTATATTTGTCAAAAAAAAATAAAAAAAAACCTTACAAATATTTTATGATTGAGTTGTTATCCAACATACGAAAACTAATCATTTCAGTGATTTGTGACCTTCGTATGATTGAGATGTGCAAAAAAAAATTATTAGATGCGAAAAGAAGTGAAGACTAAACTTGTCAATTTTTAGATAATTTTTTAATCCAACAGAATTATAAATCTCCAAATTGAGGATCAGAATGACATCAATTTTGCATGATGTTAATCTATAGAACAAATGAAACCTAAATTTTTTGCATGATGACACTTATCTATAGTTTTATTTTCTTTTCTATCATAATCATGTAATGCAGGGATAATCTTTTTTATGCTTTGTGTTTTAGAAAATATTTTTTTTTTAATTTAAAATTAATTTATGAAAATCACTTATTTCAATACATGAACAAGCACTATTTTGCTGATGTGTCATTCATGAATATCACTCAATCACATAAATAATAACTTCAATTTTTGATGTCATCATCTTGTCACAACATCACCACCAACTTCTGAAATTTATGCTTATATAATCATGATGTAACATTATGTTCTCTCCTAATTAAGCTTAATTACAATAATCAGGCGGTAAGTGTGACACGTATTAGGAAACCACTCAAAAATTAGCCCACATGACTGGCGTTTTCCCTAAATATCATGGATATATACATATTTATTAAGTTAGCAGATATGGTTTTATTTATATATTTCAATTGCTGGAAGTTTTAGAGTTCTTACATCAACATTATGTTCTCTCCTAATTAAGCTTAATTACAATAATCAGGCGGTAAGTGTGACACGTATTAGGAAACCACTCAAAAATTAGCCCACATGACTGGCGTTTTCCCTAAATTAATGAATGAACAAAAAAGTAACCGCACACCTGTTCTTGTTACTCCTTTCCCGACCGGCCTTCAAGTTCAAAGTACCCGTGGGGCACAAAATTATCTCCAATAATAAGGCAGGTAAGAAAGAGGGTCGAGTATTAGTTTGACATCAACTTGCTGTCCTCGTTGTCCTGTACTGGATCCTGTTCCGCGGAATAGCGGCACCTTCGCTGTCGCCTTGTACTGGATCCTGTTCGCAGGGGACCGCCACCCCCTACAGCACCGTGCAAGAGCGACCGCGTCCTTACGCGTGGCACCGACCGAGGGAGAAGTGGGTGCCGACGTGTCTTCGAGGGAGCCCCGCCCCACACTCCTCCTCGGCTGTACCGTCGCTACCCTGCAACGAGTGGGAGGTTCTTCGAGGGAGCCCCGCCCACTCCTCGTCGGTCGTACCGTCGCTACCCTGCAACGAGTGGGAGGTGGATGGTGCTCCGCGTGAATGGGACCCTCTCGACGATCGAGGGGGTGTACGGGTTGGGTAAGTTTCGAGCGTGGCCGCATCTGCTCTGCGGTCCAGCTAAAAGTTACGAGCTTAGGTTCCGTTAATCTCGTTTTGAACGAACAATTTAACTCCGCTTAATAATAATACCTGGGAAAAAAAAAGATATAATAGCAGAGGCAAAATTTGAGGGCGATGTGCCAAGTCCGGGAAATCCTCGCGTTGCGTTTGGAGAGAGAGGGAGAAAGCGAGAGACGGAGGGAGAGGCAGGGAGAGCCTCCCATCTCTCTCTCGTCCCCTCTCCTCTAGTCTCTTGCTTTGGCGGTCGCTACATCGTTGAGGAGGAGGTCTTCGTCGGCCGCGATCTCCGACGCCTATCGGGCGGTGGCTGGTCCCTGTAGAGTTGGCATTCCGGAGGGGCTTGGGCATCGGTTCCAGGTGCGTCAAATCTTTTCCCTTTTTTGCGTCCGGCCGAGTCGTCGATCTTGGCTTCCTCGCTCGTGGTACCGATTCGGTTCTTGCTTTGTGGGATTGTTTTTGTGATTTTGGTTGGCCAAACACGCATGAAGCCATCCCTCGGCGAGTTCTTCGTCTACTCTGCGGATCTAAAAGTAATACCGTCGCCGATTCCGTCTTCCTTTGAGTTTCCTGCGATTAGGTCTGCGGTTCGAGCTGCAATATCTGTTTATTCTTCTCGTTATCCTGGTTGTCGAGGCTCAGTTAGCGTTAGGGCACCCGAACGCTTAATGCTTCTCCGTTTGCCGTTCAACGACAGGAATTTTGATGGGATACTGGAAATCGATCTTTTTCGGCGTCATTATAATGAATAGGGCGGAGCTCTGAGTCGATATTAATTCCATAATTGTTGTAACTTTCAGATAAATATCTGGAATCTTGTCAACCCATACACATTACACGCGTTGTGTTGTAGATTAGAGAGAAAGTTTCCAACTCTTTTATGACGGGGGATGCTTCATGCTTGTCTGTAGCCTGAGCTTAAAGGAAGTCGAACGAGGGGAGCGATGGCACGGCGAGTAAGGAAAAGGGATCGGCTCCGCTGGAGCCTGCTTTATACTTTCGCCTGTGCCCGCCCGGCCGTGTTAGCGGATGATGAGCAAACCCCCTTCCTCCAAGGTCCCGGTTACTCCCGCATTGTCCACTGCAACCAATCCCAAATCCACGGCAAGAAGCCCCTCGATTACTCGAGCAACTATATCTCCACCACGAGGTACAATGCCATTACTTTCCTCCCCAAGGCGCTATTTGAGCAATTCCGTCGTGTAGCCAATATCTATTTTCTTCTCGCTGCCGTCATCTCCGTCACCCCTGTGTCCCCATTCAACCCCATGAGCATGATCGCGCCTCTGGCCTTTGTTGTCGGCCTCAGTATGGCGAAAGAGGCACTGGAAGATTGGCGGAGATTTTATCAGGACATGAAAGTCAACAGCCGGAAGGTTAGCGTCCACAATGGGCAGGGGCAGTTTGCTTACAAACCTTGGCAGAAGATTCGGGTTGGAGATGTTGTGAAGGTCGAGAAAGACCGGTTCTTTCCGGCTGACTTGCTTCTACTTTCGTCAAGCTATGAAGATGGGATATGCTATGTGGAGACTATGAATTTGGATGGCGAGACGAATTTGAAGGTCAAGAGGTCGCTGGAGGTAACGTTGGCTTTGGAAGATGATGAGGCTTTCGGGGATTTTACAGCCACCCTAAGATGTGAAGACCCGAATCCTAATCTCTACACTTTTGTGGGTAACCTTGAGTACGAAAGACAAGTCTATGCACTTGATCCAAATCAGGTTCTGCTCAGAGATTCAAAGCTTAGGAACACTGGCTATATATATGGAGTGGTTATCTTCACTGGTCATGACAGCAAAGTTATGCAGAATGCGACAGAATCACCATCCAAGAGAAGCAGAATTGAGAAGAAAATGGATAAGATTATATACATCCTCTTTACTGTTCTCGTACTCATTTCACTGATTAGCTCCATAGGGTTTGCTGTGATGACAAAATTTGATATGCCGAATTGGTGGTTCTTGGAACCAAATAATACAACAAGCTTGTATGATCCTTCAAAGCCAGCGTTATCTGGTGTTTTTCATATGGTCACAGCCCTTATTCTTTATGGATACCTAATACCTATTTCACTCTATGTTTCTATTGAAGTCGTCAAGGTCTTGCAAGCGTCATTCATCAATCAAGATGTTCTCATGTATGACGAGGAGATAGGAAAACCTGCACGAGCTCGGACTTCAAACTTAAATGAGGAACTTGGGCAAGTTGATACAATTTTGTCGGACAAAACAGGCACTTTAACTTGCAATCAGATGGACTTTCTCAAGTGTTCCATAGCTGGAGTTTCATATGGTGTACGTGCTAGTGAAGTGGAAATTGCTGCTGCAAAGCAGCTGGCATCGGAGGCCTCTGGTTCTCCTGAGCATCACGATGACACTGAAGAACTTGGGGAGGATAATGTGGGTTTTTATGGGACATCAGAGATTGAGTTGGCAAATGGGATTACTTGCATGGTTGAGAAGTCACATAAGCGTGCCATAAAGGGTTTCAGTTTCGAAGATGACCGCCTAATGCATGGAAACTGGACAAATGAGCCCGCTGCCAGTACCATTCTCATGTTCTTCAGGATACTTGCTTTGTGTCAAACAGCAATTCCTGAGCACAATAAGGAAACTGGTGGTTTCACCTATGAAGCAGAATCACCTGACGAAGGAGCATTTCTTGTTGCAGCCAGGGAATTTGGCTTTGAATTCTGTAAGAGGACTCAGTCTAGCGTATTCATCAGGGAGAAATATTCTCCTTCCGAAGACCCTGTGGAGAGGTCATAGCTCAATCTATATATTTTAATCAGTAGGTTATCATTTATCTCTATTGTTAATTCTTGGCATCTTAAGCATTCAGTATCCCACAGGGAGTTCAAGATCCTCAATCTGTTGGAATTCAACAGCAAAAGGAAGAGAATGTCAGTAATTGTGCGTGATGAGGGTGGGCAGATCATTCTTCTTTGCAAAGGTGCTGACAGGTATGTGTGACTAGTTGTCTTACTTGATGGGGTTGATACATTTGATTGTTGATATATCTTTATCATGGTGCGAGAATTTTTTTTATCCGTTTATGTTCTCAAATCATATCGTGCAAGTGGAATGAATATGTCTTCAATTATCACTCATCTTCGGTGCTCCTTTTTTTGTGCAGCATCATCTTTGAGAGACTGTCAAAAAATGGAAGACTGTACGAGAATGATACAAGCAAGCATCTGAATGAATATGGCGAAGCAGGCTTGCGGACATTAGCACTGGCATATAGGATGCTTGATGAATCTGAGTATTCTGCTTGGAACACCGAGTTTCTAAAAGCAAAAACTACAATTGGACCAGATAGGGAATCTCAAGTTGAGCGAGTCTCTGAGATGATGGAAAGGGATTTGATTCTTGTTGGTGCAACTGCTGTGGAAGACAAATTACAGAGAGGAGTAAGCTTCTGTCCCTTGCTTTTATACTATCGATTTTCTTGTTTTTTTCTTCTCTTGACAGATAACTCCTGCACAGGTTCCACAGTGTATAGACAAATTAGCGCAAGCTGGTCTCAAGATCTGGGTTCTGACGGGTGATAAGATTGAAACTGCAATAAATATAGGGTACGTCTCTAGCCATTCACATAGCCGAAGACCTATCGTTACTGATGGGTTGACTGTTTGCTATAATTACACAATCGATGATATACAGAACACCGCTTCTCTGTGCAGATTTGCTTGCAGTTTACTTAGGCAAGGCATGAAACAAATATCTTTATCCATCACAAACATTGACCTACTGACACATGATCCAAACAAGGTACATCTTTATCATATGCATTCAATTACTTCCCTTCATCTTGTTCTATGCAGAAATTTGATTTTATGATAGGGTGTGCGTTTACATTTGATGACTGATCAGGCAGCAAAAGAGAACCTTTCGATGCAAATAACAAATGCCTTCCAAATGATCAAGCTGGAGAAGGACCCAGATGCAGCCTTTGCTTTAATAATTGATGGGAAAACCCTAACATATGCTCTGGAGGATGATTTAAAGAATCAGTTTTTGAGTCTAGCAGTTGATTGTGCTTCTGTCATATGTTGCCGTGTCTCCCCAAAGCAGAAAGCAATGGTACAATATGTCATCTTTGACTAATGTACTTTGATGTGCCAAAATCTCCACCCTTCATATTTTTATAGTTGATAACAGTTTATCTGTTGCTCTAGGTGACTAGATTGGTAAAAGAAGGTACAGGAAAAGTTACATTAGCTGTAGGTGATGGTGCAAATGATGTAGGCATGATTCAGGAGGCTGATATTGGTGTCGGCATTAGTGGTGTAGAAGGGATGCAGGTTTGGCAAAGGATGAAATAGTTGCTTGAAAACTCAATTATTTGTTCAATTCTGACCTTTTAAGATGTCTGACTCACTTTATGCTTGGCATGACTGGATAACCAATTGCTTTATGGTCATGACTTCTTTGATTCTTGCAGGCTGTGATGGCTAGTGATTTCTCCATTTCCCAGTTCAGATTCCTTGAACGGCTTCTTGTTGTACATGGCCACTGGTGCTATAAGAGGATAGCACTTATGGTGAGAACCATTGATCGGCTGATTTTTTGCTTTTGCAGTTATTATGTTCTCTATGTAAATGTGCCTGACTACGCTGTTTGCTAGCTTGATATTTTTTGGGTTGTTTTCAGATTTGTTACTTCTTCTATAAAAACATCGCATTCGGGCTGACAATATTCTACTTCGAGGCATATACTGGCTTCTCAGGGCAGTCAGTGTATGACGACTGGTATATGCTACTATTTAATGTTGTGCTGACCTCATTGCCAGTCATATCATTAGGAGTCTTTGAGCAAGATGTTTCTTCTGAAGTATGCTTGCAGGTATGTTGTCTTACTAGTTTTGTTTTTCCAAATGCAATCTCATTATTGTAATGTTTTGACTTGTCAGACAGATTTTAGTTCTTCCTTTTTTTTTCTTTTTTTTTTTTTTCTTTTCTATGGCCCAATCTTCTGTTTGTCTAACGTCTTCATTACATAATCTTCTTGTCATGCACATCATTTATGGTCTTGTTCCTATATGACACAAACTGGATTCTTCATCATCATCATCTTCTTCCGCAGTTTCCAGCACTGTATCAGCAAGGGCCAAGGGACCTGTTCTTCGGTTGGTACAGGATTATCGGTTGGATGTTTAATGGTCTCTCTGCGTCCATCATCATATTTCTCCTCAACATCGCAATCTTCTACCACGGAGCATTCTGTGCCGGTGGCCAGACCGCTGATTTAGCTGCCGTCGGCACCACCATGTTCACCTGCATTATCTGGGCTGTCAATGTGCAAATTGCCCTTATCATGAGCCACTTCACATGGATCCAGCATCTCTTTGTGTGGGGCAGTGTTGTCGCGTGGTATCTCTTCTTGGTTGCTTATGGATTGTCCTCACCAACAATCTCCGGGAATGCCCACCAAATACTCTCGGAAGCCCTCGGACCAGCACCCGTTTACTGGTCTGCCACACTTCTGGTTACTGCAGTCTGCAACATTCCATATCTGGTTCACATCTCCTTCCAGAGAACCTTCAATCCACTGGACAACCATGTGATCCACGAAATCAAATACTACAAGAAGGATGTAGAAGACCAGCATATGTGGAAGAGAGAGAAGTCCAAGGCAAGGCAGAAAACCAAGATTGGTTTCACTGCAAGGGTGGATGCCAAGATCAGGCAGCTCCGAGGAAAGTTACACAGGAAAGTCTCATCATTGACCAATCATTCTGTATCCTAACCTGTCGGCCACCGTATCCATGTCTGCAAAATTTTCTTCTTTTTTTTTTTCGTTTCCCCATTGGTTAGTTTTGGTCTCTCACATTTTGATTACCCACCAATTCGTTTTACACTACGCTTCTTGGGGATGCTCGACACACACTTCCCCTACTTGTATAAATCCTGCTGCTTTATCACATTTATAGCCATGTCCAATCGAAGCTTCATGGAAATAGATGAGGTAACATAGAACCACAGCTCTGTACTTTTGTCACTTATTTCAGATTGCTTTCTTGAGATAACTACTGGTTGTAGTAGCTATGCAGGTGGAAGCTGGTATTAACCTGACCGCATCTCAGTCGACATACGGCTTTCGCATACGGCTTCATGGTTCCTCGGCTCATAGCCTTATTAGGTACTTCTGATATGGACACCCGACAACATTAATGTTTTCTTCTACCTTATTATTCGAACCATATATATATATATATATATAGCGGGTTTGGGTAGTGATCCGGATCCGTCACACACACGAACCGCCCCTCACATAGCCAACTGCCCAGAACCGTTTCCTTTTCTCTTCAGATTACCCACCATTCTTACCTCGCTTCTTACTGATGTTACGAAGGGTCCCACTGCAGTCTAGCAGGAGGGCGCCAACGGGTGCACCACAAACGTATCGACGACTCCAGAACAAAGCGCCCGTGACGCGACCTCGCGCGTTGCTTATAGAGCGATTCCATGCCATCCCCAGATGTGACATCCTCATTGTGTCGACATCGTTATCTCATCAGATACCTGCGTTCTCCTGCAACGACACGTGGCAAATCCGACGGATTCGAACCCCCCGTTGGTGATCACACGACGGCAAAAAGGAAGTCAGCGGATCATCGTTGAGACATCCGACGTCGATAGCCGTCCGATCCAACCATATTAACGCCCAGATCTCGCAGTTACCGTCACGGCGTGACCCCTTTCCGTTCCCGTCGTGGAGTGGCCTTTACTTCCTTGGGATGACGACATCTCGTAAAGTTGCAGCATCCCCAATAACACCCTCTTTACTCTCTTCGAGAGCTGTGTCTATCGAAACCCAAAGCCGAGACGAGCGAGTAGAGCGATCCAACGCAATGTCACTGTTCGAGGTATTCGATCTTATTCCTTTTCCTTGTAATCGGTGCTCGACCTGATTATTCGGAACTTATTCGTTCGCAGGATCTCGAACCTTGGTTTTTCCTCAATCGATTCCGCGACCATTTGCACGCCTTCTCCGGTAAAAATCGCGTTTTTTCCTTGGTTTCTTGAGTTTCGATCATGGGATTAAAGGTGTTTTCTGTCATGTGGTGGCGATCGACGAAACGGTATCGGCGTCGATGTCGACGGCGAGCTGCGCTGGGGAGGCGGCTGACGAGTGCCGGGACGACGCGGCTGCGCTGACGCTGAAATTGGTGGCGATCGTGGCGATCCTTGTGGCGGGGGTGGCGGGTGTGGCCATCCCCCTGGCGGGCCGGAAGCGGCGGCTGCTGCGGACCGACGGGGGCGTGTTTGTTTGCGCCAAGGCGTTCGCTGCCGGCGTCATCCTCGCCACGGGATTCGTGCACATGCTCCACGACGCCCAATCCGCGCTCACCAGCCCATGCCTCCCGATCTCGCCGTGGCGGCGCTTCCCCTTCCCGGGCTTCGTCGCTATGGCGGCGGCGCTCGGCACGCTGGTGTTGGACTTCGCGGCCACCCAGTTCTACGAGCGGAAGCACCGGGAAGAGGCGGCGGGCGTGAAGGCTGCCGCAGCGGCAGCTGTGGCACCTACGTCGGCAGACGAAGAGGAGTTCGGAATCACGGTCGTCGTCTCTGTCGCTCCGGACTCCGACGTGGGTAGCGAGAAAGATCCGATGCACATCGTCGGAATGCACGCTCATGCGGCGGCGCACCGCCACAGCCACGCGCCTGACCATGGCCACGGGCACGCGCATGCACACGCCCACGAAGAGGGAGACCACGTGCGGCACGTGGTGGTATCACAGGTGGGCATCTCACATGCTTAATTCACCAAATCTATCCCATTATCCTTCCTAATGGAATAATGGTCGAGTTAATGATGTGGTTAGATTCTGGAGCTTGGAATCGTCTCCCACTCTGTGATCATTGGCCTCTCGCTGGGTGTTTCCCGGAGCCCCTGCACCATAAGGCCACTGGTAGCAGCCCTCTCCTTCCACCAGTTCTTCGAAGGCTTTGCTCTGGGCGGATGCATCTCCCAGGTGGCCCATTTGGCTTTTACCACTGCTTTCATTTCGTCTCTGCGTTCTGTACTCTAATTTTGCCTGGATTCTACCTGCGACGACACCAGGCGCAGTTCAACCACCTGGCTGCGGCTCTCATGGCGTGCTTCTTCGCCATCACGACGCCAGCGGGGATCGCGGCGGGGGCCGGCATCGCGTCGTCCTTCAACGCCAACAGCCCACGAGCGCTGGTGGTGGAGGGGCTGCTCGACTCGGTGTCGGCGGGCATTCTGATCTACATGGCCTTGGTCGATCTGATAGCCGCCGACTTCCTCGGCCGGAGGATGAGCAGCAGTGTGAAGCTTCAGGTGGCGTCCTACGCCGCCCTCTTCGTCGGCGCCGGATCCATGTCGGTCCTTGCGATCTGGGCTTGAGACGAGACTAAGAGCTACTTGGAAGATCACCACCACCACCGCAATGCCTTGCTTGGACTTCTCTAACATCGAACACTTTGCTGGTCCATCTAAAACGCATTAGGAATGTATACCAAAGGATGATAGTTCAATATCAATGTGATCGTTTCTAGCACCACCGCCGACTGATCCTGTAAAGAGTGCACATGAATTCCTTTTTCTTGTTGGTATTGACTCTATTTTGTCTTAACTGCTGAAAATAATGTTTGATTTGACTATATTGATATCCAACTGAATGATACCAAAATCAATTCAAAGCGAGTCGAATTGATGTAAATATGAAATAAAGTCAATCGGTTGCCATCGTCATCCAATAAACCTAAATGTGAATAATATCTAAATTCTGTATTCTAAAGGAGCTCCGGGTGCGACATTGTCAATGGTCTACTGTCTATGAAATTATTTTTTTATCCTTTTTATTCATGTCTTTTTTACCCTTTTATTCATGTTGAAATTGATAATGTGAAAAAAAATAGGTTAATTATATAAAGATCTCAATACTATTTTCTAAAATACAAAGATCAAAATGCTAATCCTAGATAACTACATGAGGTAATTTGTAATTACATCCCAACAATGCCCTTGCCTAGTGTAGAGATAGTGTAGAGATCTGTATTTCTTTCTCGATAAGAATTGGATATCCACTAATCAAAATCATATCCTATTTTGTGTGCGTCATAATTGAACGTTGATCTATCTCATGAGTTGATCAAACCCACTTCCTGAAGGTTATTGCATATTAAGAATTAGATCTTCGAGGATAAATATACTCCTTTTCAAAATGACTTTCGATTAAACGAGTCTTTTTCGTCATAGATATCACTTACAAGGATATATGTATATATAAATAATTTTAGGATCTGATTATTAATAATCAAATTCTGAGTAGCTTTAAATTATGATCAATAGGATAAAATTTATAAGATAACATTTTTAGATTTTTAAGTAAATATATCATCACTACATAAATATTTTAGGTGTATAAAAAAAATATAGGTTGAACTTGAGAAACCTCATTCTGAAGTAGAGGAAATCAGTAATTGCGGCGAAATCACTAGCATGAATTCCCATGCACGTACTTTATGATAAGTATTAGGTATGGAGCGGTATTAATCCTACATAGCAATGCTTCTCTCCTCCTATAAGGTTGGGTTTGCCTTCAAGCCACAATTGTTGCTGGTAGAAAGTAGGATATATAAATTTTAATTAAGAAATTAATTAAAACCTGTTGGAATTAATTTTGTTTAAGTGTGATAAAAAGATTCATTTCATCAAAGAAAAATTTATTGCATCAAAAAGAAAAAAAATATGAAAGGATAAATCAAATTGGTAGAAGATTGAAGCTTGTCCAACTCTATCCTCTGATCAACAAAACCAAGAATTAAAACCGCAAAAGAGAAAGACGGAGAAGAAATTATAAGCACTCCATCAGCCGCATGGACTGAGATTAACTTTGAGCAATCCCCGGAAGAGATTCAGGCCCTGATCCTAAAAAATGTTGTCCATCCTTTCCAATCAGGTGTAATAACTATTTAACGGAAGTATCGGCAACATATACGGATCGACCTCAAGGAAGGCAGGAGAAAAGAGAAGGAAAGAAGGGCGAAACCTCTGAGGCTCCGAAGCACATGAGCTAGGGCACCACCTTCAAAATCTTGCGTCGTCGGAGATAGGCAAGCAGAGAAAGAGGTGGATCTCCGCGGCCGCCGCCTTCGCCGTCGTCGGCGGATCTCTGGATATGGAAGGCCAGTTCCTCGAAAAGGCGGGCGATTTTGGTCGGCAAAGCGGTGAGTTCTGGGAATGGGGAACGGACACAAGAAGAGGGCGGGAGGGAGAAGCCGAGAGGCGAAGTACTCTGCTATATATTTTAAACAGGGCGTCAGGCCTGGGAGCACGATAAGAGATAGTCATCGCTCCGAGGACCAGCAGACCGGGAAGCGTAGTGCAAGTTAAGCGGATGCAGGTTTGCAGCAGGCGGGAAGATGCAGTGACCGCTGACAATCCATCAAAGTCTAATTGACTTTAATTAAGATGGGTAATATAGATTCGCATGGAAAAATAATCAATTGCAATTAAGGATGATATAACATGCACCAGGACTTCTTTCCTCGATCAATTAGGTGGCCTGTTGAAGACGAATTTGGACGAATTTGGATGATATAACATACACTTACCTCATCTCTTCCTCATATGCCCTTGCACATCCAAGGAAGATATTCTTCAACCAAAAACCAGAATGAACAGCAGCTAAAACCAGGATGTCTGTATCCTTCACTAACTTCATACAAACAACTTAATCTAAAAGATGCTTTGATTTAAAAGCGTATAATCCAATATTCAGTAAAGTTACATTCAGGCGGATAAAGATAACAGAACAGTTCAAAATCAAACAGAAACAAGAATACATGCTATATTTGCCTTTATAAACTACTATAGGCTACAAACTTCTCTGATCTGCAGTTGTTGCAATAAAGCTTTTCATCATCGCAAGCCCAACTCATCCCTCCCAATTTCTGAATGCAACTTGATCAGTCTATTTTTACCGATGAATATATCTTGCGGACAAACCAGAAACAGGCATAAAAGCCAATTGTGCCGGTCAACACGAAGAACGCATAAGATCCGATCAACATGTACCCAAAGTAGAGGATTCCAGAAACCACTTTGGTAATTTCCAACTTTGTGAAGAAATAGAATGCTGAATACGCAAAGAGGTAGAATGCAGACGAACCTGCAGTCAGGTATGCCCTCCACCACCAGTGATAGTCTTCACTGCATAGCTGGAAGTAGCAAAGCACAATCGTAATCTCAGCACAGGTCACGATGAGGATGATGAAGACTACGAAAAGGAAGCCGAAGATGTAGTAGAACTGGTTCAGCCATATTGAGGTCAGGATGAAGAAGAGCTCAATAAAAACAGCACCAAACGGGAGTATCCCACCGATTAGTATAGAAAATGCAGGTTGCATATACCAAGCCTGCTCAGGTATCTGCCTGGGGATCTTGTTTGTCTTCACCGGATCCTCAAGAGCTGGCCTCTTGTAGCCTATGTAGCTGCCAACAAAAACTAGGGGCACAGATATGCCGAACCATAGTAACACCAAGGCAAACATTGTCCCAAAGGGAACCGCACCGGATGATTTCTCCCCCCAGATAAGAGCATTCAGCACAAAGAAAATGGCAAAGACAATACCAGGAAACATAAAAGCAGTTTTCAAGGTGATCCTCTTCCATTCTGAACCCTTGAACATTTTATAAAGGCGGGCTGAAGAATACCCGGCAAAGAGACCCATGAATACCCACAGGAGAACCATAGCAGTCATCAAACCCCCACGGTTGGAGGGGGAAAGAAAACCTAGTAATGCAAAAATCATAGTGACCAAAGTCATTCCAAAGAACTGAACCCCAGTTCCAACATAAACACAAAGAAGCCCGGAGTTCACTGGCGGTCTGAAGACATCACCATGGACTAACTTCCATCCTGTTTCTTCCTGGGCTTCGTCCTGAGTCTCTAACTGGTTGTAATTAGCTATATCTCTGTAAAGGGTCCTCAACATAATCATGGCCACCATGCCAGACAGAAACAGAACTATCATTAAAGAGTTGATAATAGAAAACCAGTGGATTTGATCATCATTCATGAGAAGGTAAGTGTCCCAACGTGAGGCCCATTTGATATTGCTGGGCTGCAACAGACAAACTCAGATGTAAGGAACACACTTGAAAAGGAAGGTGTAGAAAAAGAAGGTACACACCTGAAAGGTAACATCATATGAGAATACAACATATGTGTCAGCAGCCACTTCTTGGGGTGCATTGCTACCAGGAGTTATTTTAGTGTCTGAGTTGCATGTAGTAACTTTGGGGTTTTTGTCATCCCAGTTACCAGACTCATGCTTCACACTGTTTGGAAGAGCAAATTAAAAAGTAACTTATTATGAATCAATTAATTCTGAAAAGATAGATGAACAGAATGTGTAAGACCACCGAACGCATGGATAACCAGCTTGGATGAGCTAATTTGCTGGCTTCTTATTCAATACATAAATGATGTTGTGAACATCAATGCAACATAGGATTTCACAAACTTCACCCAAAATTTTCACAAAATGCCTTGTGTTAATATAATGGATATGGATCCTAATAACAGTGCGAAAGAGATACATGTACAATATAAAATGGACATATAGATCATGATATGGACATAGAAATAGAAGAAAAAAAATTAGAACAACAATTAGCCAATGTATAAATGACAAATAGAATTCTTTCATAAGTGAACACCATAATTGAACTTTTCTACTGCTGAAATATGATCCATCATCCTAGGCCATAGTGAACCACTAATGCCTTTTGTAACATTATAATAGGACTACTATGTACAAAAAATGCATATTTGTTGTCTTGTATGCTATTTTAGGAAAGGACATCCACCTTAGATATTAACTTGTGCTATTCCACTCACATACAAACATCACCTTTGATATGTGACACGCAACTTTCACTATACCATTGATGACATCATTATCATCAGCCAACACAACTTTGGGGGGCTTTTTCATATCTGTCCCTTCAAACTTTTGAAAATAGCAAATTTGCCCCTCCAGATTTTGGTATAGCATATATATCCCTATGAATATTTAGATGTTGCATATATATCCTTTTAATATTTTAATCCTCCATAAGTTATTCCCATTAGCATCCATCAAATAAAGATTAACGACTTGTCATTTTTACTTATTTGATTCCTTGTCTTATAAAATTAAATATAGAAAGACAAATACAAAAAAAATATTAATTTAAGAGGAATGTATAGGAAACTTTTTTAAAGGGGTTAATTGGAGTTTCAACATCACTTAGTTGAATGTCAAAGAGACCAACTACAATGGCACATCTGCAATTTTTTAAATTTTATATGCTTAACTTAATCTTAGAAGGGCAGATACAAATATCATTACCTTTGGAGGGATACGTCACACACTAAAATATAGGTAGAGACTCAAGACTACAGATACATAACGGGGAATGTGCAAAAGGTTTTCCTATTTCTTCCAAACAGATGTATAGGCACAGCCACATTTGTAGCAACATCTGACATAAGAAAATCTCTGAATAAAAGCACCAAAGGAAGGCTTATCGAAATATTTATTATGAAATCCAATAAAATTCAAATTCAAATAACTATAGCAATCTTTAAAAGAAAGAAATAGTTCATATTTGAACTGTGGTATGCCAAATCAAAGTAGAACCCATCAACATAAATAGCCAAATCCAACCAATACATCATAAACATATATACTTCAGCATCAGAACTTTTGCATTTTATGCTTTTATGCTATTAGTTATGCTCTATAGAAAAGAATTTCAAATTGCAGGCCAAACAAGCTACTGATACTCGATAAACAAAATAATGGTTACACTGCAGCAAAAATTTTAAAGCAATGCAGGCAATTGGAAGACACCCATAAATTGGTTAATGCTGAAGGGCTGAAAATAAATGAGACAGCAACATAATGTTGCAAAGATCAGAATCTCAGAGATAAATCTTTTGGCTATCCTATTTAACAATACACTGCTAGAACATCACTTGTTTGGATGGTTTTTTGTTTTGTTTTATATCTAATATTGTAACAACATAGTTTGGCAGAGCTGCTGCTGTGCAGTTGTCACTTATTATTACTTGGCAAATGACAAATAATTTAGCCATACTGACAGACTGCTTTCTGCAGTACATTTAACTCTACAGCAAGATCATGTTCCACAACAACTACTACCAAAGTTAGCATAATGCTTGACATTGCTTAAAAAGGAGAACTAATTTGGCTGCAGAGCTGCATGAAATATCAGTACCTGCTTGGAATCACCTCAAAACCAACAATACGTGCACCATCTGATTCTGGATCTTTATGGTACATGACTTTGAAACTGAGGTGGTTACTAAGGTAATATTTACCATCCTTGCTCTGATCACAAACACTGCATGTCAACTAACTAAACAAGCTGCTAGGTGTTCACAACCTAATGTGACAAGTGACTTACTTTATATCCAACATGAAAACCTTGTTCATATCTTGTATCTTGACTGCCATCTCTTCTTAGCCTAGGAACTGCGACAGGAAGATTGTCCAGGATCCTATAAAGTGAAAAACAAACGTGAGGATGATATGTTATCAGAGCAACATGATTATGTGTATCAAAAACCATGCAAAGAAGCTGGAGATTACAGTAAGCATAATATTTACCAGATAGCAATAGCTATATACAAAGTGGTTTTAAGACTATGATGGATTACCACTTTACAAGTAGAGCAAAAACAGACCAATAACTTACATGTTCACTCGATATTCATCATCAATTTTTTCCTTGAAGTTCTTAGCAGCTTCAGAGCTAAGTTTTATTCGACAGGCTACTTTGCAATTTTCATCCCTTCTCATTTTAAACTGCGGATATCATGCATACCAAATGGAAAAAAAAAAAAAAAAGGTTAGACAAGTAGAAACCTTAGCTTATTTCTATTTAATATTCTATTGTTGTCGGGAGCAAAGCTCTGAGAATACATGAAAATTCAAACAGGCATTTTACAAAGTATTTGTTGTCTATCCAACAGAAAAGAGGGCGGGTACTTACTGCATAAACAGAATTTTCAATGCGATCACCACGAAGGACCTCCCCCAAATTCTCAGCGCTGTTCATTATCTTGGGAGGCTTACAGTAATCCAAGAAATAATAATCATAAGGAAGTTGCGTTTTTGTGGATGAGAGTTTGTTCACTTTGACTTGCAGTTCATCATCCTGGCAAAAAGGCGAAAAAGGAAAATCACGGTTGACAACATTTTGTCAAATAGGAAACATAAGGTTTTTGGCAGATCATGAACAGAGAACTCAGAAGAACAAAATCTAACAAAATATGCAAATAAAAGAGGCATAAGTTGATTGGAAGTCGGCGCAAGAAAGTGGCAAGATATTCGATGCATCACACTTTTTCTGCTACCTCAATGGATTAACAGGCGACGTCTCCAAAGGTGAACCATTGAACGTATCACACGTTTTTCTAACAACTACTCATCATTATTAACCCTCGCGAACAAAGAAGTACCAAACGCAGGGAGATCCCCTGGCCAACCTTTGGATCAGTTAAGTTCCTAAGACCAGATTCGCCATCAGCAACAAATCAAGCTACAAAAACCCCCTCCCCAGATTAAATTTCAAGGGGATCGAAGAAGCGATGCGCAGATCCAAGGAAAGGAAGAAGAAACACACAGTATCAACCCTGATCTCGAGACGTCACACAAAAGATCCTAAACCCTCGCCAGATCAGGAAGTGATCACCTTCTGGAAGTCGCGAGGAGCTACGCCGGGGAGGTAGAAGGCGCGGGCGGACGGCAGCACGAGGTACAAGAGGCAGGAGAGGAGAAGAGCTGCGACGACCCCACGGTTCGCCTTCGCCATGCGAGAGAGAGAGAGAACCAGACGGCCTCACTTCAGGGAAAAGTAGCGACCGCGGCGACGGAAGGACGAGAAGGCCACAGAAGCAGCGAGGACAGATCGGGAATTTTAGTTTTAATTGACTTCGACTAAAACGATCGGAACGCCCGAGACTGACCCAAGATCTGACCCTCCTCGGCGAAACGAGAGTCGGGAGTTCGGACGCTGATGGGACCCACGGACTTGGGTTGGTATTCGTACCCTCCTCTTTGCCACGAGGTATAATGGGCAGAAATAATCATTTTTTATATTTTATTTTTTTGAGGTATATATGGATATATTATTTAGCATATATTATCCCTTTAATATAGTTATATAATATATATATTCATGTTCATGATCAATAATAATTTATTTAAATTAAAAAATACATAATGTTTAGTATAATAATATGTTTAATAAATATTACTAGAGATTAGGTTTAAACTAAAAGTAAATTAGCTAACATAAAATAACTACATATCTTAGAAAGATGTAGATGTTAAACATAAATTTATAGGGACCAAAAACACCAAGCTTATTTTTTATTCAAATTAAACCTCGATTTAACTTGAGTTAAAAATATAGAACAGCTAAAATTCATTTGATATATATACTTACGATCATGATAGTAAATTTTGTGGGGTGTTTATGCCAAATCAAAACTTCGATGGAGGAACAAATGATCAATCATATATATGTAAGTCTAAATGTTATATACGTATGTTAAATTAAGATTGAAATAAATAATAATTTATTTAAACTTCAATGGATGCTACTTTGCTAAAAATCATGATACTATAACTTGTGAAAGGATAGAGAAGAATTTAGTCTCACGAAAAATAAATTCGAAATAACTCTGACCAGATTGATGAGGGAAATTAGTAACATGTTTATGTCCACGTGTATGCATCTCATAGGCTACGTGCATGCTTTTTGCCTAAAATAAACGGGGTGAGTAGGTCCCAATGGGAGCTTCCACGTGGAACATGTTCAAGCATGGAAGTTGATATCTCATTTCATTTAAACTAAAAGTCAGCATAATTTTATCTTTTTTTTATTGTCATTTGAAATGCTCTTTAGAAACTTTCTATAGTTGTTATAACAATTTGCTCAAAAACACTTTCATTAATTAGCTTTAAACAAATAGTGCCCTTCAGAATTCATCCCAAATATTTGTTTTCACAAATAAATAAATATATCCTTTGTCTTTGTATTAAACTATTTTTCCCAATTTATTTTCTTCGTCTCTTCGTTGCTATTTTTTCACGACCCTTTCTTCGTTGCTCTTTCATCTTTTATTTGAAGGAGATATGGGAGGAGGAGGAGCGACTCTTCCATCTTTTTTTTAAGGAGATATGGGAGGAGGAGCGACTCATGTGAAATTTTAATTTTTTATTAGAATAAAAAGGTAAATAAGAAAATCTTAATAATTTTTTACCAAGTAAAAGATAATTAATATGAATTTTCTAGGTAAATTACTCTAATTATTAAACAGGTTTTGAGTTCGTAGTTTTCTCCCGGAGAAATCTTTCGGACCGGACAATAGCTCGCGGGCCACAAAATGTTGGATCATTGTGTACAATCGATGCAAGACAGGCAAGAAAGGCAGCAGTGTCACCCAATTCAAACACAGGTAAGCTAACTCAATTTAGGACGAGGAGCTCAACAAGGAGGCATCTAATGCTAAGAGTGTCAGTGGAGGACTACAGCACGGCACTGAGCGTTTAATTTATTGATGCAGTGTTGTCGGAAGCTCAAAGTTGATGCCAAACACACATCTTAGAGAATATATAACACAGTCTTCTAGTATGCTGATGAACTTGGTTCTCAGTCCCTATAACTTCATCTGAGTCTAGGATGATTGAGGCCTTGCAGAATCTGCTTCTCTTGGTGTTATGTGTGCTTGCATAGGATGGAGCTTGTGAGTTGTGAGCTGAACGGTGGCAACGTTGGCTTCTTCTCCTTCCTTCAGTCTCCACTGGAACTCTTGCACGAACCTCGTGATGGCCACGCAAGAAATCAACATCGCTTGCAGTGTTCCTGCGCATGCCCGCTTTCCTGCACCGAAAGCCATGGTCTTGTGCATGTCCGTCTGCTCGAACTTGTCATGTAGGAATCTCTCAGGCTTCCATTCTTCGGGTTCCTCCCATTGCATTTTGTCCATGTTGCAGGCATAAAGATTGATCGCTATCTGTAATGGTTTAAGCTCGGTGAAGACCAAATAAATGCTGTAGTGAGACGATATGAGATAATCAATAGAGAGAAGGTTATGATTTTATCGGAAGCTATCGATAGTCAAATGATTTTAATCTAACTAAGATATTATTCTTTACAAGCCTCAACAGTGATAGAAGTCCACGATGCCGACCCAAATAACGGGGGACATTGTGCTTATTGTTGTTGTTGAAAGACCAAATAAAGCAATTTCATAATCTAGTGTCAGCCAAATGCTCACCTCAGAGCCTGCCTGAATGTTGAAGCCTCCAAGCTGGGTATCTTCAGTGGCATACCGGAGGGGTATAATAGGGACTGGAGAATATCGTCTGAGAGTCTCATGGAACACAGCATTCAAATACGGCATCTGTGGCAAATGCTCCTCTGTGACTTTTTCAGGCCCACATACTTGTAGAATTTCACGATAAAGTCGATCCTGAAGAGCCAATGGACTTTCAATTTGATGCTAATAAAAGCAAGAGAGAGAGAGAGAGAGAGAGAAGAAAAGAGAAGATAAAGATGTGGTTTATATAGCAACCTGGCACTCTGGATTCTTAGCAAGCTCAAACATAGCCCACTCTGTTGTGACCACAGTTGTATCGGACGCCTCAATTATTGCTTCCCAGACTAATGTTGTCAACTGCTCCTCCGTTAGCGTGTTCTCAGACAACAGAAAGTCCAAATAACAGTTTATCTCCTACAAATTAGCAAGAATTCAGATCATCTGATATATAAAGCAATTGCAGAAGACTGAACAAAACAAAAATGAATTGATGGAGAAGGACCTCTCCTCGTTCTCTACGTTTCTTTTGTTCCATAATCAGGGCCCTCGTCACCGCCATCTTACGAGTCACCATTCCTTGGATCTTCGTCTCGAAGCTTCTATTTGGGATCCAGCTGAGGTATGGGAAGAAATCCCTCCAATCTACCGCAATAGCACCCGTCATTGGATCTACAACTAGTATATTGAAGATTTCCTTCTTTGTCATCTCCTTCCCAAGTTCCTCTACAAAAATGGATTCCACATCCTGGCCCAAGGCCTGCAAAATACTCGGTAAATGATTTGGTTCTGATTGTCAGCATAGAATAATGCAAGCCCTGACACAAATTTACCGACACACACCCACAGAAATAATAGATCCAATTAATGTGCTATTTATTGACTTGTGTGTTAAGAACCTTATCCTTGTATCCTTGTACTATGGTGATATTAGACCATCTAAACATCCAGCAATTTCAAGTTTAGACTGGCTTGATATCTCAAGATGGTATACCAAAAGGAACTGCCTTAATAACAAAAAAATTTCATCGAAATATGGAGTACAAAGCATTATACTTACTTGTTTCAAGGATAATCGGAAAATCTCAGCCTGAAATGGTGTTCTGAATTCTATTGCTCGAGAAGGATCGCTTTTAATTTCTGAATGCAGAATATTTAAGACGTTACAAATCATTGTGTCCCTGTAACCGCGATTGTGCTTCTGATATCCGATAAAATAGAGAATTAGTGTGTTTCAGCTAAAGTGCATAAGGCATATTACAAGAGCAGTGAATCAAGAGACTGTTGGCCTGCGCACCTGAGCATTAGCTCCTAAGAGACTTGTCAACACATAGCGCTTCACCATCCGGTGGAAATCCCCATAGTCACTCATAGCAACCATTGATTTATTGGAAGTGAGCAACATCAATGCCTTTGAGAGCTTTCGAGTTGAAATGGATGAGAATTTGGTCACCATTGCCTGGAAAAAGTGATTCATTGTCATGTCTCATTTCAGTTGTAAGAAATCACAAAGGATATTATTAATTAACAAAATCATATAGGAATAGGGCAAAAGAGATGCCAATACTTGACCCTTCAGGTTGAGGCAACTAAGATCCTACTATTGCATCATTATTCTCCTCCCTCTACTAATGTCACTATTTGTCTGTTCTTAATTACAACATCACAAGAACAGCACCAGCATTTGAACACAATAATGCCCACACATCAAAACCAAAGTATTTTATTTATGCAAATGCAATTAGAACATTATGTTGCAAACTCAAGTGAAACTACAAGTATTGGCAAGTCTCCATCAGTCACCACATTTGGAGCCGTGTATAAGATGACACTAATTAGATTACTGATGCACGTAACTTACAAAATCAACCATTTATATGATGTTCCAGGCTTTTTATTCATCATAGTCTCAAGTTATTCACTATAATTTCGTCATGAAGACCTCTTGTGTAACTTTTAGAAGGAAATCACTTCAAAGGTTTCTTCTCACTTATGGCGTAGGATAGCAGGGAAATACTCAAATGAACTGGTTGGGATTAGAACCGAGGGCAGGTCCTAAGAGCTTTTCAACAATCAATAGCAGCAAAGGTTCGAATTCTTCTCAAGTTATTCATCATAATTCCATCATGAAAACTTCTCATATAACTTATAAAAGGAAATCATTTCTGAGGTTTCTTCTCACTTGTGGCATCATATGCCCTTGTTTTGAGATTTGAGAATCCCAAAAAGCTAAAGAACTTGAGAATTGTTGATCCTCCTATCGCAAATTCTCCTTCCTCAAGCCGCCCACGTAGATGTAGGTTATCAGCTCAACTACATAAGTTCTTAGTATTCCTCTTGATATCCAGGTCCCCTCTGTAAATTTTTGGTCATCTTGTTCTTGTTATTGTGGTGTCATCAAGATTATGCCACTTCCTATATGGCTCTCCAGCTGTTAGTAACACAAATCTTTAGCACCCATAAGGAATATAACAAATCCAATAAGTATGTGATACAGAAAGAAATCGAGCCCTTCATCTGGTGCCTTGGTTACATACTACCAAATAGACCATCGATTTAGAATGAACCTGAGATATGTTGTCACACCTGATTTTAAAAAAAAAAAACCATAATTTCATTATTCATAATTTACAGAAGAGTCTTTTTTTTATCTTTGAATTCAAATCCTTGTTTTTACAACACTATATATATTTTTAATTAAAAAAAAAGAATCACATCTTTTTAGTAGGGCCACAAGTGATGAAAAAATATTCTCCACCTAAGCCTTAGATCTATTGCAAAGTAGTAGGTTACTCTGAAAATAAATATAAGATAAAAACACATCAGCAACCACATATACTAGTAGGAACCTTTGAAAAATCATAAAAATAATCTTCAATATCCGTAAAACATATATAAATGTCAATAATTTAATATGAAATAATAACATATCAATTTATTATGAAACTGATGTATCAGAAAAACCAAGGTATGCAATTTCGATGTGTACCGCCCGTACCGGGCGGTACGTACCGGTCCGACAGGTTACCGGTACGCGGACCGCCCTGTCACGGACAAACTTCTAAACCGGATGTTTGATGAAATGCTTATGTATGTCTGTGTCTTTTCGTATGTTCATGCTTTGCACAGCATGTAGAGGGACGGTCGAAGGCGCAACAGCCCCATTTTAGGCTTGTAAATAAAGGTCGTGTCATGTGGACACTTGTGAGACATATTCGGTCTGTACTATTTTGAGCTTGTAAAGTCTATTTGTAATTTGCATTGTCAATGAAGTGTTTTCGGAGATGTTTGCTTGTGGATCCCGAGCGAGGCGTTTTCTCTAACCCGTTTTCTCTTTTGTAGGTCCTAAGGGACCAATGGGAGGTTTCGGGAAGGCTGACCTTTGCGGACGGACACGCAAGGGTGCCGCACGACTTAGGCAAAACCAGCTAAGTCCGTGACAGATGGTATCAGAGCGGGACAAGCACTCATTGAAACACTTGGCATGCAAACGTGGGGGACCTAGCAGGGCTGCGAGGAGGGCAGCCGGCACGCGCGATCGTTTTGGGGGAAAACGGGCATGGCGATGTAGGAAAAGGAGTCGCTCAGAGGAGCGGGCATCCGAGATTGGCATTCAGAGGAATGGCCAACTCCTTCGCGCGAGAGGCACCACGAGGACAAGCAAGCTGGGAAGAATGTGGAGTGCACAAAGGTTGGGATGGCTGAGTTCGAGCTACGGCTCGCCGTTGACAACTATACTTGATGGTGCTCAAGGCAAGCGAGGCGCTTGGTAAAGGACGAGACCATGCAAGGTTGAATGAGTTGCTCAGCGACCGAAAGAGTTGTGCAAAGCTCACAGAGGTGAGGGGAATTGCTAACTCGAAGAATTCGGTACTCATGCAAGGGCTTGTATGCGGACGATGGAATGTTTGTGGCCATCCCAAGGCGACTGAAACTCGGCGCCATGTAGCATTGAAACTTTCTCTTCGACATATGAAGGATACGTCCGTAGGAGGCTGCAGAGTACAGCGAGTTCAGCATGTTGCTAGGCCTTGAGGGGCGCCGCGGGGGGGCTGTATTGACGTGGAGTCGCAATCTAGCAAGTGCGTTTGCAGGAGGCAGAACATTGCGCAGTTGGTTCAGCAAATCGGAGTAGTCCTAGGGGATGGTCGTCTCCGAAGCGAAGAGAGATATTGCTCCAATGGGATATATATCCAGGAGGGATAAATTCCAGCTCTCCAGAGGGAGAACCAAGTGCAACGAACCGCACATGTTGAGGAGGACCTCAAAAAAAAAAAAAAAAAAAAACAAAAACTCTACGAGCGGC
>LVTN01000032.1:416973-464745 GCA_001649415.1 Musa itinerans
GTATGTCCGTGTCTTTTCATATGTTCATGCTTTGCACAGCATGTAGAGGGACGGTCGAAGGCGCAACAGCCCCATTTTAGGCTTGTAAATAAAGGTCGTGTCATGTGGACACTTGTGAGACATATTCGGTCTGTAATGGACCATTTTAACCCTTTGTTGTGCAACTATTCTGAGCTTGTAATGTCTGTATGTAATTTGCATTGTCAATGAAGTGTTTTCGGAGATGTTTGCTTGTGGATCCCGATTGAGGCGCTTTTCTCTTATCCGTTTTCTCTTTTGTAGGTGGAAAGAGACCATGGGAGGTTTTGGGGAGGCTGACTCTTGCGGACGGACACGCAAGGGTGCCGCACGACTTAGGCAAAACCAGCTAAGTCCGTGACAGAACGTCCGGACTTCCGACAAACTCTCGAACTCCCAACGAAATTACGTTCTTGACTCCGGGACTTCATTTTGTTTTATGCCTTGCTATACAGCAGTCAAACAGTGCACTGCTACACTGTAGCAGTGCACTGTAGCACTGCTACAGTGCTCGGTACACCTGGGTGTACCGCTCGGTACACCCATACCGTACCGTACCGAGCCTAGGTCGAAACTCCGGTACGGTACGGTTTTGCGGACCTTGAGAAAAATAATGATAATTCTTATGCATTAAACAAAATCATGTATCAGTCACATGCAACATATCTTGATGACATACATAACAATCAGATAACAAACGACGTATATCATACTCGATGGTGCACTCTCCCAACAACGAATGAAGATACATACTCTACAGGATGGATTCTTCCTAATAATGGATGGAGAAAATCTATATCGCACTCCCAACAGCAGATGAAGTGGTATCCCTTACTCACCCAAGTGGAGACACGTTCCTCCCAATAGCAGATGGAGGACCCATCTAACTATCATATCTGATGGCCTACTAATCCCTAAAGGTAATCGCCCTACTTGCATCGACAGAGATACATAGTCACCCATGATCATTTATTTGCATTCATCAATTTATTTATGTATGCATCCAAGAAGTAGTATGATAAAAGATTATAAAGGATCATGCTTGATGTAATGGCCCGCTAGACTATATCCATCCATCAGTGGGTAATGGACCCATAGCTCCTTTCACAGATAGTACTTCCAATGTAGACAACTCAACATAGTCACATATACTACATGATAACAATCACATCAATATCATCAATTCAATCTAAACAAAAATAATAATAATAATAATAATTTTCAAATGATACATTCAAATAAAACTTTTAAGTTCATCAAATTATAAAGACATGAGACATCAATCTCTCAATAATCCTCAATCAATTAGAGCCCTAATTAGAATAACTCAATTGATTTAAACCAAACTTAGTTCAATTAGAACCTAACGGAACTAATCTTAAATCCTTATAGAACCCCTAAACTGGTCTAATTTAGATTTAATTAATTTTAATTAGGTCAAATAGGCTTCAATTGATCAAGTTGGTTTGGAATCACCTTGAACCGGCTTGAACTGATCAAACCCATCTGATTCAATCAACTAAGAAGCTTAAACCAATAAAGTGAGAGGAAATTAGACTATGTCGTATAGTGTTAGCCCAAACCGAACCGACCCACTTGAGTCTTGGACAAGTCACATGTGTTGCACATATCTATCCCAGATAACAGGTTAGGCTGAGGTACAATGAGCTGGATAGAGGGGCGTCGATATGTCTAGCATCAGTTGCATAGTTGGGCAAACCTAGCTTTGTAGGTTGGGCTGAGCCTCGCTCACGAGTTGGGCTGAGTCTTACTACTGAAATGAGTCACGCTTGGCTTACGGGTTAAGTTGTATCTAGCCAAATAAGTTGGGTCACATTTGACCACATAGATTAGATCATGCCTGACCATATGGGTTGGATCATGTTTGACCACATGGGTCGGGTCATACCCGATCACATAGACTGGGTCGTGCTTAGCCACATGGATTGCGTCATACCTGACTATATGGGTTGGGTCATACCTAGCCACATGGGCTAAGCCAGGTATGACTACATAGGCTAAGTCATGCCTAATCACATGAAATGGACCATACCTAGCCACATGGATTGGGTTTTGCCTAACCACATGGGTTGGGTCATGCCTAACCATATCGGCTGATACTTGCCCCCATCATATTATTTTTAAGAAAGCATTATTTTAATTTGAAATGGATTTGATCATATGGGTTTTCGTTATGCCTGACCATATGAGTTGGGTTATGCATAATCATATAGGTTAGACTATACCTGGCCATATAAGCTGGATCATGCATAACCACATGGGTTTGTTTGGTCAATCAATTTAACTCAGATCAGACCTTAATTTAACCCCTTTTATTATATTAAATTTTATTATGTTAAAAATACTTTAAAAATATTATAAAATAACAATTAATCTCAAATCTAGTTTTTCATAAATTAAGTAATTTAGATTCATGATTCTAAATCTAAAACTAATTGAATCATAAAAATTTACATATAATTTCTTGAAAGTTGAAGCATAAATATGTCTAATTAAATGAATTAGAACTATTATTAAATTAACTAATCATTCTAACATCACAATTCAATGTTCATTATTTATTAATCATAAAATTTTAAAATTAAAATATTATTATACATCATACAAATTATAACAATTTTAATATCAAAGATTTTAAAATATGAGTAAAAATTGGTAACAAAAAAAAAAATCCAATCACTCCTCAAAGAATTATTTTTTGATCCTTTTACTATTGATTAGGAACGAGGAAGGGAAAGCCTCATTTATAGTTCTTATCGAAAGATAAATAATAATTTAAATTTTTTAATTAAATTTTATTATTTTTTATACACAAAGATAGAATTATAATATTTATTTCTTATGGTTCATACACAAAAATAAAATTCAAACTATTTAAGTTCTAAAAATCATATCAAAAAATAATTTAATTAATTGATACAATTTTTAACTCATACATATGATTAAGAAAATTAATTTTTAATCATTTAAAAAATTAATAATTTAAATAAAATAACCCCATTATTTATAGTAATTAAAGAGAGAAAAGATTATTGGTTAGTTCCAGATAGAGCAGGCAGGCATTATCTGCCAGAGGAGGAGCAAAAAGGGAAAGAGGGGGGGGACTTCAAGATCAAAGCGAAATAAAGGATGCAGCAGGTGGAACAGAGAAGGTACCTCTTTGGCAAGTTCAGTGGAATTCAGAACCACCACAGTGGAAGTGCCGGTTCTGATGGAATAAATCGGCCCGTACGTCGCCGCCCATTTCGCGAACGTCAGGTGAGGCTTCTTCTCCTTCAGCTGCAGCAAATTCCCAATCAAGGGCCACCCAGGAACAGCTGCGACACCACCACCATCGGTCACATGAATCAGACAAATCCACAAGCACGAAGGAAATTATGACCCAAAAAGAAGTGGGGAGACGGCCGAAAGCCGACACCTGGAGGACTATTGGACCGCCGTCTGCGGGCGACGACGAGGATTCCAGCGACGACGGCGGCGGCGGGGGCGCTCCGCAGGATCAAGTGAAGCGCCGCTATTGACATCTCCATCGCTCGCACGTACCCACTAGTCTTCCGCGTGCTACCCTAAGAAGAGAGAGAGAGAGAGAGATGGCAACAGCAAGAGACAAGGCGACCATTTAAGAAGGCCAGCAGGGTTTTCGGTGGCACCGCCCTCGGCTGCTGCTGTTTTTCCTCTCGTCATCGATTCAGTGGTGAGAAGAGATGCACCGTATGCATCGTTTCATAAATTCTCCTTTTTTTTTTGTCTAATATAATTCTTTTATTTTAATAATGCCTCAAATTAAGCCCATAGAGACTCTTTTTTTTTTTCTGAATATATAAAAATAGCTTGGATTTATCATCTTTTATTTTTGATACATATATATATATATATATATCACCTTAATTCATAGAAACACATCAAGCGAGGTGGCTTTTTTGTTTGAAGTGTTTGGAGGAAAGCCGGCGCAGCATCTTCGACTACCACTTATCGGTAGATACTCCCCACAAAAGGCCTAAATGGTACTCCCATGGATACTTACATTATCTCACCTTTCATTCGATCGTGTACTGCCAAAGGAACCCAATCAAAGAATCGAACATTGGCTTCACCCACAAATTGAATTTGATTTGGGCTGGAGTTCTAACCCAAGTGATTTCCCTATCTAAAGAGGCCCATCCATTAATCAAGTGTGGGTTCTGCCTCGAAGCTCCAAAACAAAAAGAAAACCCTAAGTGATCGATCGATTTGAGATCAGACTTAGAATTTTGAGAAACCTGTGGTCAGGTTCGTGCATTCTAATCATTGAATTTGCATTAGTAGAGTATAAATCACTTGCATATGACAATGGAGAAGTGCTTCTTCTTCTACACACTGATGAGGATATAAAAAAGGAATAACCTTTGTAGATGAACAAATACTAGAAGATCATAATACGCAGCGGAATTAAATGGAAGCACAATCAAACAAAACACCAAGATATACGTAGAAAACCTCTTCAATGTGAAGGGTAAAAACCACGGGGCAAACTAGAGATAATCCACTATGAGAATAATAAATATACAAATTTCAATCTCTTGCCCTACCCTAGCAACAACCACAAGAGAATTACTGGGATTCAAGGATCACGTCCTTCTCCCACGTTGTTACCCTATTTATGCCCAAAAACGCAGTCACCCTCACCCCCTAATATTAATTAGGATTAGATTAAGGGGGATGTGGGCTGATAAAGCCCACATGAGCTGAATATGGGTTATCAATCCAACACACACCACTGTAGAAGTGGATTGAAGTTTTGTCACGATGGAGAAGTGCTTCTTCTTCTGCACACACCACTGTAGAAGTGGATTGAAGTTTTCCTATCACACATTCTATAATATTATGTATATTTTTGAGTCCTTTTTTTTTGATCTCTTTTAGTATTCCACTCCCAATAAAAGAGGCTAATCCTTTTTGTGCTATTAGCTCAAGCTTTTAGCCGTAACAGTGCAGCGTAAAATGGCATAATAGCTTCTTGATCTCCCAAGTAAGCCCGCCGGCCATGAACGACTCTCGCTCTCGGTCTCGCTCTCAGTCTCAGTCTCTCTCTCTCTCTCTCTCTCGACCATGGGGCGGAAGGAGGACATCACGATGACCACAGCCGCCTCTCTTTGTCTGTGCTTGTCTATCTATGCTGCCTCCTACTTTGACCCAATTCTGAATCATCTCGAGCAAAGACTTTGAACCCCTACTTTTCTACTTGAAGTTTGTCATCTCTGTCTCTCTCTCTTTGAACCCCTACTTTTCTACTTGAAGTTTGTCATCTCTCTCTCTCTCTCTCTCTCTCTCTGTCTTTGAACGCCTACTTTTCTACTTGAAGTTTGTCATCTCTCTCTCTGTCTCTTATAAATAGCGAAGGGGGAACCCATTTGTCTCCAATCGTAGGCCATGGAAGATGTTATCCAAATGCCTTAGCTTGGAGCCGCACGCATGTCCTGTCGCCTTCATGGACACCGTCTTCCTCCTCCGCCCCGAAGCCCGCAGTCGCTTCCTCCGGACCGCCGCTCGCGCACTGGGATGCACGTATATTTGCCTGTGGTCTCCGCTTTACCATCCATCATCCGAGTATCCATCGATTCCTCTCGGTTCACAGACCAACTCATCTCTTTCTTAACTGTGATCGGGATATATCTGACTCGAGTAATTTCCAACCAGTTGCTTCACCTCCATGGATGGATGGCACCACGAGGACGACAGCAGCGGTCGGCCGAGCTCCTCGTCGGGAAGCCCCTCCAGAAGGCTCTTCGCCGCCTACTTGAGGTCTCTCTGCAGCATCCGATGCAGGTGTTCTGCCTAATGCCCTTGGTCGTTTCGCTCCATGAGTGGTATCTGACATATATGGCTTGCTTCTTCCCGCTTCTTAAGCTGTGTTCCTGGTTGGGCTTTCAAGAGCAGCCTTCCCTACATCGAGCTAAAGGACTCGGACCTCATGAACTCGGCATCAATGCAAGTACAACGGCAATTCTATCAGGTATACATGCGTGCCAAGAACATTAATGGCTGAATTGAATGCATCCGGAATGCTTGCTTACTTTGATGTGGTCTCATCTTTCAGGAAGCTGGAATTAAGGTTGGCAATTCTCCATCTCTTTAATCGTAATGAATCATCCTTGACATAACGATTGACTCCTCCCTTGACAGACTGCAGCTTTTCTTGGATGCACAAGCGGAGAGATCGAGTTTGGGATGACGACTTCGAGTGATGTAATCGATCGAAATCCAAAGGATCTGTATCGATCATTTCTGTGTCATATATATAACGTGGAATTCTTTTTGGCAGGCAAACATGCATGCGAATGTTGATTGTATCGATCGTTTCTGTGTCATATACATAACGTGGAATTTTCTTTTGGCAGGCAAACATGCATGCGAATGTTGAGAAAGTGTTCAGCGAGGATTTCATGCGACAGTCGCAATTGGAGCAAGAATTCATTCACCAGACTCAGTTGGAAGAGCTGTTCCCACCTCCCGACTCCTCCTCCTCCTCCTCGCTTCGATCTTTTTCGGTGGAAAGTCCAGAGTGCTCGTCTCTCCTTCTCGCCAATACGACTACTGTTATCCCTCACCAAATCCCCATGCGCGTCTACGATCGACACCGAACCGTGCCGTTTCCATCAACTGCCGTCGATGATGCTGCGATCGCGAGGGCGATGCTGGCTGTCATATCTTCGAACTCTTCTTCGGCTGCCGACCGGAGTTGGTCCGGCCGCCGAGTAGGGGCATTCAAAGCCTACGCTACTCCGGCCTTTGCACCAAGATGCGATCCCACTCCGAGCTCGCATGGCCAGAAGATGATTAAGATGCTCATCAACATACTGAAGAAGATGAATGACATGAGGTTTGAAGCCCGGACGCAGGACGCCCGGCCTACCAGCAACCAGCTGCACCACATGATATCGGAGCGCAAGCGCCGGGAGAAGCTCAACGAAAGCTTCGATGCTCTCAGAATGCTACTTCCACCGGTGTCCAAGGTGCGCTTCCCGGTTCATCATCCTTGTTCGGATCCATTTACATACTGATTTCTTCGATTCAATAGAAGGACAAGGCGTCGGTGCTTTACAACACCAGGAACTACCTGAACGCATTGAAAGCTCAAATATCCGAGCTGGAGCGGAGGAACCGACTGCTAGAGATGCAGCTTCGGCGTCCTGATGAGACCGAAGAAGACGGCGGGGATTCGAACGAGAGAGTACGAGTTCAGATAAGCCGGCAGGCAACCGAATCGACACCAGAAGGCGGCGGAGTCAACCTCGTCATAGCGGTGAGGGCGGGTTGCTGCAATATGATCGACTTGATTCACGACGTACTCCAATGCTTGAAACGGATGGGAGTCACTACTTTATTATCGGTGGAGGCAATCACAGGATCGCCGCAGAAGAATGATCTGATAAAGGCAAGCTTCACTGTCCGAGCACAGGTAATTTTAATTTCCACCCATGCAATTAAAGCTTTTAAATTGGAATTATTTATGAGTATTTTCCTTCGAGCTCTAGAAAAATAATTCTATTAATCTGTTAAAGTTGAAGATAATAATAAATAAAAGGAAATTAAATATTCTGCTAGCCAGGACAGAAAGGGCCACTTTTGGAGGTTTTGTGGAAGATCGAATAGATACTGTGTGCCAATGTTGACTGCCACCGAGCATCTGAGTCAATGAGCCAACATCTAAATCACAGCACCAACACCTGTCATAGTATGATGTCAGACAATATTCATTCAACTAAATCTCTAGTGACATTTCTTAGATTTCCCCTTGACTCTGCTGAATTCAAAGCCAGTATATTATGGTTTGTGATTTTAATGGATCACATGCAAAATTCTCACCTGGTAGCCGAAGCAACGCACAGGAAGTTTCCTCTTCCCTGCGGTCCAGTCCCGGTTTTCTCTGTGTCTTCCGGAGAAGAAGACACCGCTGAATGAAGAGAGAGCTGACGTTGATTGATGTCACGCAGGGCGCCGATTGCGACGAGGAGACGCTCGAGGAAGCTGTGACCCAAGCTGTGGCTGCGGTGTTGGAGCGATCAGCAACACCCACTTGATAATACTTTTACTCTTCGCCCGTCAACTTTGACCGACTGTTGTAATCGATAATGGCCAAATAAAGTCATTTCCTGTTAAAGAAGCTGCAAAACAAAGATGGTGACTGCTTGGATAAATAATGCAGTGAATTATTGTCATCGTAGCATAGAGTTTTCCCCGGTCAATGGACCGAAGTCGATCATAACGCTACAGTTGGAAAACATTGAACAGATCGTCCCAACAAATCTATGCAAATAATCCTCCATGACTACACTATATACGGAGTTTAAATGATAAATCTGAAAACTCTGTAAGGATCCTCCACAAGTACACGCTAGAAGACACTTCATCCATTATAAAACACGTTATAGAACATTTTACTGTTGTTTGCACTCGGCTGGCCGATCGACTAGCTCCCCTCCACTCTTCTGTATTTCCACAATTTAGAATATTAACAAAGCAAATGCAGAGAAACGACGAAGATTAAGACGAAATTAAAAGAGGGGGAAGTTAATAATAATGCACCTTGTGCCTTGTAGCCGACTGCATTGGTGATACAGAAGAGAATAATAAGAGCACAAGTCAGTGTCTAATAACCCAAGTGTAAAACTTGCAAACGGGAAACAAGATCTTGCACGCATTAGACATACCTTTTTCTTGGACTTGCCATTCTCTTCTTCATCTTCATCATCCTCATCCTCATCATCTTCATCCTCTTCATCTTCATCTTCATCCTCTTCATCTTCACCATCCTCATCTTCACCATCCTCATCATCCTCTATTTCTGCGTCATCATCTTCAACAGCCTCCCCCGTGAACCATGAAACTGCATGGGGAATTATCTTGTCTCTAATCGTGGACCTGCAAGTTTAACAGTACCTTTGACTTAATGTTGTGACGAGTGACAACCAGGGAAAGAACCATTATGTATTGTGAAATGGTGACTTAATAGGGAATTATGATTTCAGGCCAAACATTATAATAACTAGTAAGCAAATGAGCAAGACTTGATATTTACTTGGCAGGTTCTAAAATGTCTTAAGAAGCCTTCAGCATCTATAACTATTGACATTCTCATTGCACCTATTTATCAATTTTCATCACAAGATGGTGGACCAGCAGACAGCTAAGCCAAACTACAGAAAGGGCTTACCCGATATCATAATCTAATTCCATCTGACTCTGCAACTGCTCAGCCTGCCCAAATAATGACAATGTAGTTAGTTGTGCTTTTGCTTATTATTCTGCTAATATTTCTTTAGGCTGACAGGCGACAATAACTTACAGTCTCTTCATCAATATCAGCATCATCATCTGGTACTTCTGGTGGATTAAAGAAGTTGAAAAAACTCTCACAATCTTCAGTTTTTGTTATGGGTTTAGCATTCTTTGAACCCTTCTTTGGCTTCTTCTTAACAATTTTCTGAGTCAAACACTTCCCTGGAAACCATTCAATATCCGTACTGGAGTAGAAGATGACAATTCACAAAAATCAGTAATAGATCAACCATGATAAGATACACAATGTCAATGAGATAAAATAGAAGAATTACCCAATTGCCTTCTCCAAGATTGGTTCATCTTCATCGATCATGTGATACGTTTTTGTCAGAACACTGTTCTTGAAATAAGGGTTAGAATTGAAAAAAAATTCAAGTTTAAAACCCTTAGGATTATCAATTCTGCACCATTTTATGTCCTTTAGATACTTGAGAGCTTCCTCATCACGCTCTTGAATCTAGATGAAGAAAAGGATAATGGATACGTCAACAATGTGAAGACGAGAAAAAAAGAAGTGATAATTTGCAATTGATTACCTCCTCAGCTAGCACTTCATTTGTTTTCAGAGCAGTTAGCCAAAAATCTGGCACACCTTTTTCTGAGGCAATGCGGAACAATAAGCATCCATAATATGACTAGAAAGCTAAAACAAAACATTCCACATCTCAGGTGTGTTAAGATAACCTTCACTGGCTTTATCCTCAGCAAGGGTTTCAACCGAAGATTCATTTTTAATGCCGTCAACTTCGACAACACCATTCACAATCTCATATCTCTGTAGTCCATGTCGTAGAATGTTAGCCGATATTAACAACATTTAATCCTAGACTCAGTAAACAAACTACACAACTGACAAAGGCACATAAAAGCAACTAAACATTAGGTTTAGACCTTAGCCACAGTGTTTTTTTCCCCCAGTAGTCAAGTAAACTAGAAATCATATAACATTAATGGCTCTTTAAAAAGTACCTTAGTATACAAGGGCTCATAAAGCTTCTGGTACTTAGCTTCTAGTACAGCCCTTTCCTCAAAAAACTTTGCCTCAAGCTCATCGTGTTGGTTCTGCAGAAAAGAAACAAGAGAAGGTGAATGACATCCGGAATTTGGCATCAACTTTGACTCATGACACGTTAAACAAATTGATGAGGAGAGGGGCAGAGGAATATTGCTAACACAATTAGCAAGCATCCTATTTCTTCCTACTCCATCCAATATCCCTCATGTTCATTCACGAGGTATAGACATGTCACATCTAAAAAAATATATAGATCAAAATTAAAGAAAGGTGTGACATCCATTTCAGGCTGGTCAATGGTGGTAGATGAGCTGCCAAACTTTAGTAAATAATTAGACTGCAATCCCACATATTATACTGCAGGAAAGATCAATGGTTATAAACACCACCACTAACTTTTATCTCTCTTCAAGATTTCCAAGTTGAAGCACCTAATATGATACAAAAGGAAACCTTAAATGTTCAAACACAAAGTCTTCAGGTGACATTTAGTAAGTTAGAAGTTTCCAAGAAAAAAATGCTGATTATTAATCAAGTGCGATTGCTTATGTATACAGTATCCACAAAGAAGCAAGTTCTATGTTATCAGATGCATAACCACATAGTAAAAATAGCATGCTACATCAAACTAACTTCTTGATTTATGAACAAAGAAAGGATAAATGTCAGGTCAAATTTAGCAAATTAGAATTTCACAAAAAATAGTTTAAAAGTTCAGTAGTCATATTCAAACGAAGATAAATGTTGATTTCATTCACAATCATATATATGGAAATTAACAGGATAATCCACTACTTTCCACCATACATACATACAGAAAAAACTAACAATAAGAATCAACATAAACTAGCTAGAGTAATCAAAAGAATAACATGCACTAATAGAGTAAATATGAATGGCATGATATAGTTCAAAAAAATGATCAACTTCAGGAAATGGCACTACGCACTCGTCTATGTACATTTAGCTCTTATACAGCTTGTTAAGGTGCATCTCTCCTTACAGCCAGATTGGTTATTCTCTCTTTCCAGTCACATTGGTCATTAATACAACCAAAAGCTTCAGTATCATATTTTCAAAAATAGAAAACTAGTAAGGAGAATAAGAACTAGGAAGAAAAGTAATCAGGCATGTAGACAAAAGAGGGAGCAAATGCATATGAACTCCTCCCTCTTGCCCAAATCTGTTTCCAAACCATCTTCTCTTCATGTATTTTCAAACTATCCTCTTTATCATCCATACCACATCATGAACCGGTCAAATTAATAGCAGTAGTGAATTGCAAATTCAGGTGCTTCACCATCGATGGGTTAAATTGCAAACTATGAATTTGACATATCTAACATTCAAAAGTGTTGTATGATCAGGCCCAAAAACTGAAACACTGGCAGCATTGAGGAATCGACCAGATACATCTAGACGTAGGCACAATCATCTGGAAGTTGGACAAAATTAATCAATCTTAATTGCTCGTGACAAGTTTTGGCTGATTCTAAGGAAATCCCTCAATTTAAAAAAGAAACAAAATCTAACATAACAGTCCTGTAAATTGCCTGATTGATTGAAACTAGAGTCCCAAACCCGATAGTCAATCCTGAAACCATCCTAATCTTACAAATGTTAACACAAAAGCTACCATAATATTAGCTAACACACAAAAACATTCAGCTGCATATCTAATGCAAGAAATACGAAAAGTATATTTATCCAGTGTAAACTAGAATAGGAATCCCCTTCAACCAAGAAGAAGAGAATAATAAAACAGGTTAATTGTAGCCCGCATAGTGGCAGACCAATTCACTAATTTGATCAAAATGTATTTAAAAAATTCTTTTATCAAACTAAATGTTATCAGCCAATGTAATCAACCAGTAAAGAGTAGAAATGATAATCTTAGAGTGCATTTTGCCAAGATAATAAGAGGGAATACTGAGAACAGGTTGATAACAAAGACATAAGAAGAGAAAATCAGAGCTGAAAAGGAGTTCATCCTCCTCAGACCTCACTATAATGCAACAAATTAATAGCAAAGGGACCACTCAACTGGTCAACATAATATGTATTTTTACCTCCTCAAAATCCACATTTTCTAGTTCTTATATAGTGCTTCATAATTGTTTCTTACAGGTCCAAGATAAATGGTCCTGACAGAAATTGTAATTTTGCAAACTCAAATCAGAACAGAAGAATTGAAAATAAAGGGAAAGAACATTCTAAGATATAATGACAACAGATATTACTTCAATTAGCAAAGTGCTGCTTGAAGTCAAGTATCTGATTCTATGACATGATAACGTAAAATTGGCTGCAGATGTATGTTTTGTCTTTCACCTACCTCTCTAAAACAAAAGGCAAAGCAGCAACTACTAGAAACAATTCATGGAGTTAATGTAGTCGAGTTTAAGATACAATGTGTCGGTAAAGAAGAGATAAATGATGACAGACTTAAAATCATTGACAATTTGGAGAAGTATTTATAGCAAATCGAGCACTTTTCAATAGAAATCATCTTCGAGTTTCAAAGAAGTCGAAGTTGATTTGGAGGATGGCATTTGAAATTCTAACAGGAAAAGAAATGGAACAAGCATTTTTCACGGAATAAGGTTATACGACTTTGAAAGGGAAAATAGATCTTCATTCCCACTGACCAATGTATGAGTATTTATGATCCCAAAAATCAAGCACCAAAAACGAACATATAAACAACCGGTCATGCTCGTCATGCATATTCGGATATTATTTTGGCGATATACAAATCTTCCAACGTTAACTTGCAGTCAAATATCCGATCACAATCTAAACAGATAGAGGATGATACGAATCAAAATCCCCAGGAAAACCCAACCAAGTACGTAAGACAGAAATATACAAAGCAAAACAAATCATCCCAACACAGAAATATACAACAACAGAAGATCTCGAGTCCAGAAGAACAAAGCAAACCTGAATCTCCCTCAGCACCTCGACGCGCTTCCTGACCGCCGCGCTAAGCGTCTCCAGAACATCCGTATGCTTCCCTGCGAGGCTCTGGAGCTTGTCCTGCAGCAAACCAAAGTACCCACGAAAACACGTTAAACAAAAGAAAAACAGACCTTTCCAACCTCAAATCTCCCAACAAACGCAGAGGTTAATATACTCGATCGAGAATGACCAAGATCGCACCTTTAGAGCATTGACCAGACCGACTCTATCCTCCTCGCTCATAGCTGGAAGACAGAAACAGTTCGACGTGATAATCAAACGGGAAAAGAAAGAAGGAGAACAGAGAGCGAGAGCGATCGAATTGAAGACACAGGATTTGGGGGAGGGCGAGACCGGCACGGAGATCAGAGAGATTGAAGCCATCTTGGTGATTGTCGTTTCTCATTGTCGCCCTCCGCGTCCTCCGCTTCTTCGCCGAGATGGGATGCTCAAATGAGGCAAACCCTAGGGCGGGGGATAAGAGTCGGAACGAGAGGAGACAGCCAGAGACACACGGGAGGCAGATTTACATCTTCAACTATAGCACGCATAATTCAAAAATTGAGCAGAACTTTGCGCACACGTACCATGCGTACTCCTCACGGTATCCTCAATTTCATTGGTTACATAATAATAGCATATCTGGGTCCCACACGCAGGCACAGCAAATTCTCTTACAACGAAGCGGGTAAATTCGGCGAGTGAAGTTGATTTGGGGGCCAACTCAATTAAGCGGCGCCATTCTGCCAAATTATTTTGTTTGTTTTTTTAAATTATTTTGTTTGTTTAATTGTGGAGTTTTTAGATATATATCATCGTAATTATAAATTTTATTATGACATATAAGATCCTTCACATGAATTTCTCCATTAACATTTATTACGAAATATTCATTTTCAACCATGTTGCACTTAAATTCATATATATATATATATATATATATATATATATAATCTAAACTAACCTAAATGATAAATATTATTTGATTTTGGAATGATAGAAATATTCATTTTCAACCATGTTGCACTTAAATTCATATATATATATATATATATATATATAATCTAAACTAACCTAAATGATAAATATTATTTGATTTTGGAATGATATATACATCAAAATATTAAAATTAAAATTAAAATTAATATATTCATTAAATCCTTATAAGTCAATCTTAATCTTTGTTACAGGCTAATTTAATAGTATCAATACACTCAATCTTCAATAATACGAGTTAAAAAAAATTATCTATAATAATTATGGAAGTATTTTTTCAATTGTGAATTGAAATGATGAGATCTTTGGAAGTGGTACGAAAGGATGGATCTTATCATTTAGGTCAAGCTTTGCATTGCAACCATCTTGTTCTTTCTTATTATGAATATAACTCAAGGTCTCCAACTCACCAAGAATAAGCTTAGTTCGGAGGGATTTGATAAGATGGTGTTAAGATACTACATCTTAAGAACAGAGTGTTTCTTGTGGTAGATAACTATGAGTCTGGTGAAGGCTAAGACTAAAAGATACTGATATGGACATTGATATGTTTTTGCATCTGAAACATCA
Source organism: Musa itinerans (assembly GCA_001649415.1). NCBI lineage: Eukaryota > Viridiplantae > Streptophyta > Magnoliopsida > Zingiberales > Musaceae > Musa > Musa itinerans. Next base: position 431,876 of record LVTN01000032.1, read on the forward strand.
AACTGCAATGATGATCACTCATGTTCCTTCTCCTTCCTTTCTCTTTCAATCTTTTTTTTGGGTACAGAACAAGAAGGGAAAAAGTAATTGGGAAAGATTGGCAGGAAATCCTGCACTTACTGAAACCTGGTGGGAGAAATATGTTTCACCCTATAAAGTGGCTTCAGACATGAACAGATGATCTACAACACCTCAAAGACATCTCTTGGAGCTTTGTGTAGGTTTTTAGAAGGTGAAGGTTCATGGTATAGATGACAAGAACAATGGTGAACAAAGGTGTCAATTGAGTGTTTGATTTGGCTCTGCTCACCTTTTATCCTTCACTTGATGCAATGAGATGAGATTAATTCGATGATCACATGTGTTTGCACTAATCCAAGACGGATAGATACAAAGAAGCTCATTAGCATGTCTATAATTATTTTACTGATATCCAAATGCAGATTTACCAAACACATTTTCAGCAACTTGGTGATGAAAAAGAAATGTGTTATGTGTAGCTAATAGCAAGAAGACCAAACTTGGTTCATGTGGTTGGGAATGTGTACAACCCAATCATATTGTCATGGTAGGAGTTCATATATTATAAGTCCTGAGCAATCCACACAGCAAAAAAGATTTCCATGGATGCTGGTACACAAGCCATTAACAAGATTACAAGAATGATACAGTATTAGTGTGTGAAGCCTTACCATCAATCTGGAGGTTGTTCTATTTGACTATGGAAAAGTACTTGGTGCATTGGAGGTCTAAAAGAACAAAGGCAAGAACAGATGACAGAGGTCAGCAAAGGGAATAGTATTCTCTGCTGAGCTGCTGTGGACCTCTTGTTCTTTTGACTTATATTTCAATTATAATCTGAATCATCAAAGATGACACTAATGCTTGATTGTTATCACATTCTCAGCAGATCTGTATTCTTAAACCATGATCTATAGTATCTTTGCACCTTCAACACCTCAAATGGCCATACTCATAGCATAATAAATGGCATGGTAACATCATCTGCATCTTGTTCATATCTCTGTCTGCTACCTTGTAGAATTTCTATCTTATCCTGAATTGTACTTCCACTGTTTACAGCACTGCTAGAATTCATGTGCAATTTTATTATGTGGTATAAGCTCATTGTACAATTTCTATTTTATCCTGAATTTAGTAGCTTTTATTACTGCCCTAAATTATCATGTTCTTTGAATTAATTAGCCAAATAGAAGCCAGCCATCAGGTTAGGCACTGGTCAAATGAAACCAGAGTATGGGGATGGAGTGAAGTCTTTTGTCAGAACACATTGATAATGAAAGGATAGAGGCACCAGTGAGAACCAGGCTTGCCATTGCATCTAGATTAAAGAAACTGATAAAGGAACAATGTACAATTTTGTGGCCTTCTTCTCTTAAACTATGCAGTGGGATTTCAACAATTTTTTTCCTCTTGCAACACCAAGTATCTATAATGTATCAAGTTTTACAATTAGGAATGCCTAAGCAGCCAAATATTATGGTCACATCAACAAATTATTTCTCCTTGAAATGGTGGCAAGCCTATTCTGAACCAAGCTACCATGAATTATGTGCAAAAACACTTCAGCCTGCTAACTTAAATTCCAGTAATATGAGATAGTTTAGGCCAATATCTCTGTTTAATCTCTCTCTCTCTCTCTCTCTCTCTCTCTCTCTTTGTTACACACACACAAAAGAAAAGAAAAGGTTCAAGTGTGCTACTACAACCATTGTTCCTTTTTTTCAGCATAAAATTTGCTAGCAAGTGTAAGATAATTATAGAATGCATTGGTAGGACAAACTTATTTGGACTTGGAAGACAACTAAGAATATAGTAATTCAGTAACATTTTCCTTTTCTTTAGGTGGAGTCAAAGGAAAAAATTGAAACATTATGGTGGTTGAGGCAGCTGTCTCTAAAGTCTTGACTCCTGTCAACTAGTGTCACTACATGACAAAAACAAGTAGTCTTTACTATGCTAAAAATTAGGTAGTGAGAAAAAAATTAAATGCATGGTTTCTGGCCTAACATTGTGTGCATGGAGTTGTTAGGGCATCCCCACATTAAGGTAGGATTGGCATTCATCTTGCAAGGTGTTTTCTGCAGTGGGACCTTTACTTACAGCAAGCTGCCCTCCTTCCAAACAACATGGTCCCAAACACAAGGGAATATTAAGGACCAGCAGCTATAAAAGTGAGAAGCACTGTGTACCAAAAGGAAGAAAAGAAGGTAGCATTTGGTAACATTGGAGGTGGTTTAGGTTGATCTGAATTAACTTTCTACAGCCTCAGTAGGTTGAGATATTTTCATAATGATTCATCTTCTTTGGCTTAATTATCTCTTTCATGCACCTTGACTTGCCAATCTGCTTGTCCATCTACCAAATTCTTATGCATGAAAAATCTTACTGCACTGATCATTATCAACCTATGAAGTGCACTAACAGAAGATGATTCCCTACTATGAGAACAAAGGTTCAGGTCACATTCACAGTGGACTTTGGAATCTTATTGGTCGATGATTCTAGTCCAACTGTTTCTTGGTGAAGTAGAAAGTGATCTTCTAATACTGTTTCTAACACACCCAAAAATCTAGTTTATACAACATAACTTTTGAGCAACCCGAATTAATGTTGGTGTTAATATGACAAGTCATAATGGAATGGTTCTAGTGAGTTGTTGAGAAGAACAGCAGCTGTTTCACCCTTTTGCAGATTAGACAATGAATGTACTGATGATTAACTACAAGAAGCATTTTTATTTTCAGAAATAGAAGAAGTCTAAAAGAAGACAGAATTAGCCAGACTGTTGGCACCAGAAGCAATCACTTCCAAAGCCTGATACAGATGGCAGATATAATGAACAGCAGTGAGTTGTTGAGAAGAACAGCAGCAGTTTGACCCTTTTGCAGATTAGACAATGAATGTTCTGATGATTAACTACAAGAAGCATTTTTATTTTTGGAAATAGAAGAAGAAGAAGTAGTCTAAAAGAAGACAGAATTAGCCAGATTGTTGGTTCCGGAAGTAATCACTTCCAAAGCCTGAAGCAGATGCCAGATATAATGAAACAGTGAACTGATACAGCTTATTATCTGTTGTTCTTAATTCATATAGATTAGTGTCCCACAATATTTTATATGGCAAATTGCTTCATGTTCTAGTTGGTGCAATGTCTTGTTCAAGACAGTTAATGCTGGCTCACATGTTTCAAGTCCAGAGTAGTGACAAAAAAGTAGTAACTTTTATTGAGCATCAATCAAGGGCAAAAGATGTCTTAAGTCCCACAAAATTTAGAGGAAAGAAATCAAAGCATTGATCCAGAGTACTTAAACACTTGTTCTCTCTCAATCCAAAGACTGCATCAGATGTGAAAATTATGCAAAATTTCTCTTTCTTTTTTGATTGAGATCTCCACTTGCTCTGACCTGATTACATGAGACTATCATTTGGTTTAAGAACTTTTGGTGTATGTGATCTCAGACATTAATGCCACAAATATATCAACAGGCTTTGCTTAATTACCCTGGGAACACAAGATGAATCTGCATATAATATTACTGAGATTTACTCATCCTTGTTCTCCATCGGATCAGTTCAGTGACAAAAGTTCAATTTTCTCATATGTGAACGACATGTTGCCGACAGCAGGTGTGGTGTTCTCTCGTCTCCTTCCCTGCTGCTACCTCCTCCTAATTCAATGCACAGCCACTTTTTTATGAGGCGTTTGAGCTGCTCCTTAACCTGCACGTCAATCACTTTTTGTAGTCCTCCTTTTTATGATGGGATTTAACATCTTGTAGCAGCCACTTTCTGGTTCATATGTTTGGTAATTTGACTGTAAGAGTATGAAATCTTCTGGGAACCTCAGTATCTCGATGTCAGCTCTTGTCTCTCTGCTTCCCTGTTTCCAAAGAAATAAAAAGTGCATGGAACTTCCAAACACCACGAGCTTTGGGTAGCACAACATACATGGAACAGAACGTCAGTGGTTGGGTGAAGCCGCGACGGGGGTCCCACGTTCCAGCACCAGTCCTGTTCTCGCTTTCACCCCTCCGGTGTTAAAGAGCAGTGATCCCCTGCTCTTACGGCACATTTCCTCCTCCTCGTCTCTCTCTCTCTCTCTCTCTCTCTCATTCTCTCTGTCATTGTGCTGCCATTGTTTAATGGATTCATCGACTCATCATCTCTAGCCAAGAAGATGGAGAGAAGTATGAGAAAGAAGAGACTGTTGTAGCAAAGAGAGCAGAGAACAAGCTACTCATTTCTCGGAACCCTCTACCCATTGTAAGGTAAACAAAAGGGAACTCTTTTGAAGCTAAGAACAATAGTTAGCCACCATGGGCGTCGAGCATATACTGGTGAGACGCGGCCGAGGGCTGTCGCCAATGCTGCTACTGGCGGTCGCTGCAGCCGTGGTCTGGCGCTTCACTCCGGTCGATGCCTCCGTTTCCTACGACCGCAAGGCCGTGATCATCAATGGGCAGCGGAGGATCCTCTTCTCTGGTTCCATTCACTACCCCAGGAGCACTCCGGAGGTAAGGATTCCGCTCTTGCGGGAAATGTGGCTCCTTGGTGCCTTTATGTTTCTTTCGTTGCACAAAGCTCCGATTTTTATACCTCGAATTGTCTACAGATGTGGCCAGATCTTATCCAGAAGGCTAAAGATGGCGGCTTGGATGTAATCCAGACCTATGTATTCTGGAACGGACACGAGCCTTCCCCTGGCCAGGTTTGCAGCTTATGGAACGGAACCTTCCCCATCTCTTTCTCCGGTCTGCTGCTCTTTTTTGCAGTAAATTTAGCTGAGTTTTGCAAGATTTTTCTTGATTTATGGCAGTATTATTTTGGAGGAAATTATGACCTGGTTCGCTTCGTCAAGCTGGTGAAGCAGGCCGGCCTCTACGTTCATCTCCGAATTGGTCCTTATGTTTGTGCCGAATGGAACTTTGGGTAAGCTTCTTATTCACAGTCTTGAAAGAGTTCTTTTACCAGTTCCTCGAAGAAAGGTGTAGAATCACATGTCTTTACATGTAATCTGATGATGTCTTGTTCTTCTTCTCTTCTTCGGAGAACAGGGGGTTTCCTGTCTGGTTAAAATATGTTCCTGGTATCAGTTTCAGGACTGATAATGGTCCTTTCAAGGTACAATTTTCACAAAATATACTTTATCTTATTCCATTTTCGCTTGATCGCTGATGAGTTTTGTTCATATAAAAGGCAGCAATGGCAAAATTCACAGAGAAGATTGTCTCCATGATGAAGTCTCAAGAACTATTTGAATCTCAGGGTGGCCCCATCATCCTCTCTCAGGTATTACTGAATCATTTTCCATTCTACTGCATCAGTTTATTAGCCGATATAGCGAGACAAACAGGAGAGATCAACATAATGATCTTAGTTCTCTTCTGATTCAATTTCCTGTTCTTCCATGTGTTTTGCCAAATTTGAGCAGATTGAAAATGAATATGGTCCACTGGAGGAGTATTATGGTGGTGCCGCAGCCAAGAAATATGCAAGTTGGGCTGCTCAAATGGCAGTTGGCCTGAAGACTGGCGTGCCATGGGTCATGTGCAAACAAGATGATGCACCCGATCCAATTGTAAGTTCAAAAAGAGACCTTTTTACTGTCTTGAATTTTCACTGCATCAACTATTTTGCTTACTGTGCATCGAGCTGGTTGCATCACTTGCATTTTTTTTTTCTGTTGATTTGTCACATCGCGCAGAAGACTCTTTTCATTTTCCTCCTCCAGCTTTTCCTTTTCAACATCAAGTTCTTGGATTTATATACCAACTGAAACAAAAATGACACCTGGTTTCCAATTACTCCAACTAAATTTGTCGACGATCAAGCTTATATCCTAGAGAAGAATTTATAGTTTTACACAGCTTTCTAGCATTTTATTCTTGAATTTTATATTTACAGATAAACACCTGTAATGGATTCTACTGTGATTATTTCTCACCAAACAAGCCCTATAAACCTACCATGTGGACAGAAGCTTGGACTGGCTGGTAACTTTCTTTGTTCTTGAACTTTAGTTCAGCCTAATGTGACACTGAAACTGAACTCATTTGCATTTCAGAAAAAAAAATGGCAAACTGATACCTTCTTGTTATTTAGTGCATTTATTCAATGTGTTCATTGCTAACAGGTTCACTGCATTTGGGAGTCCACTTCCTCACCGGCCTGTTGAGGACTTGGCTTTTGCTGTTGCACGGTTTATACAGAAAGGTGGCTCCTTTGTTAACTATTATATGGTAAGAAGTCGAACATTTGTTTTTCAGTTCCCAGTAATCATTTATTTATACACATCATCTAAAAAAAGTAATTTGCACATTTCTGTCAATTCCAGTATCATGGAGGAACAAACTTTGGTAGGACAGCTGGTGGCCCCTTCATTTCAACAAGCTATGACTATGATGCCCCAGTTGATGAATATGGTATGGTAGCTTCTCTTTTGTGATTCTTTGGAAATGATATGTAACAATTTTCATAAAGATATGGTTTTAGTCAAAATGGTGACCACATTGATGTGCCAGTATTAGAGTGACTCGATCATCTACCTTCTTTTTTTCTGCATCTGAAGCACTTGTAACATGCATTTGACAATTTCATCAAGATATAACTTTGTATTGTCATCCTGCTTTTGAAAAGAAATGCATGATTCTAAAAATGGTATGATTGCTCACCTAGCAATGTTTTGAATTCTAAAAATGGTATAATAGGGGTTAAACCACCTCTAGGTGATGAATGACAAAATAATGTTATTTGACTGCCAGTTGGTTTGCTTCTCCTATGAGCCATTCTTCATATGAAAAATCTGTTGTTCTGCTGCAAGGATACTATTGTATACTTCTCTCATTGCTCAAACACTTAAAATGTTATAAACTTCCCATTGATACGATGAAATACAGCATGTTTCCGAATCTGCCACTCTCATTCTTTGGAGTCCTTGAAGGACTGGTGATGCAACCAATTCTGTTATGAGACTCGATTTTATGTAAAATTTTAATTCCCTTTGTCTAGTATTTACCACTTCTTACTCTTTCTTAGGTCTCTTGAGGCAGCCAAAATGGGGCCATCTGAGAGACCTGCATAAGGCGATCAAAATGTGTGAACCCGCTCTTGTGTCAGCAGATCCCACTGTGACAAAACTTGGAAATTATGAGCAGGTTCATCTTTTATGTGTAGATGTACAATTAGCAAACATATTCCAATGGTCTGGATTTGGAACTAAATCTATAGTCAATTCCTTCCAGGCACATGTCTTCAGATCAAAGTCGGGCTCTTGTGCTGCATTCCTTTCTAATTACAACCCAAGATCATATGCAACAGTTACTTTCAACAGAATGAAATATGAAATTCCACCTTGGTCCATCAGTATCCTTCCTGACTGCAAAACCACAGTATTCAACACTGCAAGGGTGAGAAATTTCTGATAATTATTTTTGTTCATGGTTGCATTTGCATTCTACTCCTTGCCTTTGCACCCACAAGTCAACTCTTCATTTTGAGTTATTTGTTTCATGGCTTGAAAAGATTATATACTCCACTACATTGTTCTGTGGTTCCTAAAACTATATTGTATCATCTATAGTCTCAGTGGAAAGAGTCCTTGGTTTCTTGTTGGATAAAAAGGTCTCCCATTCAAGAGTATCAAGCGCATTCATACTAATCATGATCCAGGTCGAAGCTCCAACGTCGCAGATAAAAATGACATTGCTTGGTAGGTTCTCATGGAAGTCCTTCAGCGAAGAGACCAACACACTGGATGATAACTCATTCACAAAAGATGGGCTAGTGGAGCAGATAAGCATGACAAGGGACCAGACAGACTACTTGTGGTACACTACATCGTGAGTACCAAAGTTATTATTACATATTTACAACGTTAATTTGCAGCTTCTCTTTGGTTGAAACGAAACCAATGTCTATAAATTAATATCTTACTGTGCTCCCTTTTTCAGTGTTGATATAGGGCCAAATGAACGATTTTTAAAGAATGGCCCACACCCTGTTCTGACTGTAATGTCGGCTGGTCATTCTATGCATATTTTCATCAACGGACGGCGAGCTGGTAAGTAACTTTGGCTTATGCAGAACCATATTTGAAAATATGCGCAACATTTGATCGGCTCCAATCTACACATTTAACTTCCTTTTTCCGGCAGGGACTGTTTATGGTGGTTTAGACAATCCAAAACTGACTTATAAAGGAAAAGCAAAGTTGTGGGCAGGAAGCAACCAAATCTCCATTTTAAGTGTAGCTGTTGGTCTACCTGTGCGTACCTTTGTTTGGAAACTTTTCATGTTATATGTATCCATCTAAAACATACCATGGGAACTATCCTTCTCTGAGATATTAATGTGTATCAGAGGGATATACACAATATTTTGGGGAACACATGAAATTTTATCTTTTTGCACTTATCTCAGCAAAATAAATTGCAGAAATTCTGGTGATCTTAGTTCCTCTTCTCTGATTTCTTTCAGAATGTTGGTAGTCATTTTGAGACATGGAATGCTGGAGTTCTTGGTCCAGTGACCTTGGATGGCCTTAATGAAGGAAGAAGATACCTTACCTCACAGAAATGGACTTACCAGGTTTCCCTATGTGCATGATTTGCCTTACTTCTTCCTAAAAGTTGCAGATTAGTAAGTTTGATATTTGTGTGCAGGTTGGCTTGAAAGGTGAATCTTTGAATCTTCATATGCTTAGTGGTGTTTCTTCAGTTGAGTGGGGCGGTGCATCTTCAAAACAGGCCTTGACTTGGTACAAGGTTAGTACAGCATAATGCTGGCATTCTTGCAAAGTTCAATTTTCCTTTCTTTGTTGTTCAGGACCGATATGACTAGCATTGTCTTAATCCCTATGATCTTCCAGGCTTTCTTTAATGCTCCAAGCGGCAATGAGCCATTGGCTTTAGATATGAGTAGCATGGGCAAAGGTCAGATATGGATTAATGGACAAAGCATTGGCCGGTACTGGCCTGCCTACAAAGCATATGGTACTTGTGCCAGTTGTGATTACCGTGGAACATACAATGAGAAAAAATGCCGCACAAATTGTGGGGAGTCTTCTCAAAAATGGTAAGAAATCTATTCTTCTTTTCTACCCAATTAAGTAGCTGGTCTGCGACAGTTAAATGACCGGCTAGTGATTACAATCTCAGGTACCATGTTCCTCGTTCCTGGCTAAACCCAACTGGAAATCTTCTGGTTGTGTTTGAAGAGTGGGGTGGTGATCCATCAGGCATATCTTTGGTAAAAAGAACAGCACTATGAACAAGCTTGCTGCTGAAAGCCATCTGTGAACATTGGCATCGATGGTGATCAAGTTAAATAAAAAAAAAAGCAAAGCTAATCTTCCTCTTCAATGCCCGTCTACACGACGACGGCATGCATCAAATCAATTGGACAAAGCCGAAAGGCCAACATTTCCAACATGGCTTTGCCGACACCAAAGAAATTATTGGATGAATTGTGCATCATACTGCATGTAGGAGTCTGAATGTAATTTGAATTCATGTGTGCAAATCTAGGAAATTGATAGTGGAAAACCTTTGTTTTTTTTATCTTGAAACGGGTTGGGAATAATGTCCACAAAGTGGAATGGCTGGTCTTGTTATTGCAGGAACTGAGCATGTAAGCATTTTGATTCATAAAGGAACTGCTTTCCTTCACCTTTGAAATCAGTAATTTTCAGAGACACTCTTTCATCATAAGATGAATATATCATCTCCTGCAAGCTAAGCCATTTTCATCTTATGTTTCTACTACATAGTGCTCAGCAATTTAGTTCTTTTACAGCAATGAAACAATGACACTAAACCAGTCCTCCATTCCTTGATCTGATAGTTCTTGAATTGTCATCACATCAGTAGGATTCTGTCCCTGTTCTTGAACTGTTATCTCATGGCATCCTTGTCGATATTTATAGCTAAAATGTTTTTCTTAATTTAATTGAAATTATTTTATATAAAATTTAATGACAATAAAAATGACCAGTTTTCTGGCTGATGCACGACATTGACGTTTATACTCGGTGATCAGTATGATTCTGTCGACTCTGACAGTGCCGGGCAGCTAAAGAAGAGATGGCGATCGATGTTTATTTGGATCGAAGCACAAGCGTGGATTGACCAGTACAAATTCCTCTTCCGTCAGCTACTACAGGCATGAGTGGCTCACACGAGCGTCTGCTTCATGTTCTGAAACCTGGACGCCTTGTCTGAGAACTTGGTCTCGGTGTAGTAATCCAGGTAGTCTTGGAAGCGGTAGCGACTCGGGTACACAAGCTCGGCCGCCGGGGAAATGATGGCGTCGGCCCCCGGGTTGTAGAACGTGGCGATCGACAGCCGGCTTCCGGTCCCGTCAGCGAGCACCCGGTGCCTGATGCTCTTGTAGACGCCATTGCTCACGACCTCCACCTGATCGCCGAGGTTCACGAAGATGCGGTGACCCTGCGCCGGCGGCACCGCCACCCACTCGCCGTCCTTGAGGAACTCCAGGCCGGGGACCGCGTCGTCCTGCAGCAGCAGGATGATCCCACCGGCGTCGGTGTGGCCGCGGAGCCCCATGACGAGCTCCGGGTTGGAGCATTTGGGGTACATTGCCACCTTCGTCCCCACGAAAGGCTCGGCGAATGCGTTCTTCAGGTAAGTCTTCGCCAGCCCGAGATTCTCGCTCAGAAGCTCCGCGAGCTTCTCGGCCAGCTTCACCACCCGTTCGACGTATTGCTTCGTAGCGTCACTGCACGAGCATGCGGCGGCGTCAGCTTGGGGTTGCTCTACGTGGTTATACTCCATGGAAGAGAACTCACCGAACCAGTTCGGGGAGATCGTTGATGTTGGAATCCGGGCGATGGCGGTAGAAGAAGCTGGTCTCCCAGTCCACATCCGAGGCTTTAGTTCCATGTCGCAGTCCCCGTGCCAGCCCCGACTCGTAGAAGCTCTCCCTCATGCTCTCCTCGTAGTGCTGCTTCACCAGCTGCTTCACCTCCTCCATCACTCCATCCTCGATCCCATGGTTCTCGAGCTGCCATGCCGGACTCATCAGAGTAACCAAACACGAATACCAATGCTTGCAGAGATAAAGATGCTCACAACGTACCCAGAAGAAGCCCCATTTCTGGCACGCATCATGGAGGAGCGACATGGTTTTGCTTCTCGTCTCTCCCTCCAGCTCTCCAAGGTTGATCACCGGGATCTCCATTTCCGCCGGCTTTCGTGCCTCTCGGGTTATTCCTCCAACTCGGTAAGCACGCTTCCTCGACCCAACTCTTCACATCCGTAGTAGATGCATTCACCAGCCATATTTATAGTAGCTCATCAAGCATTGTAATGGAGTCCAAGTACATCTCGCCCTATCGCCCATGTGATGGCAATTTACCTGAGCAGCTTTATGTTAGAATAGTAGCAGCAAAACCAGTCCAAGTACATCACCTAATCATCCTTGACTTGTACTAGAAACAATTCAGCTCTCCTGTGTTCCATCTTCTTACGCCAAAACCAGGGGAAGGCCACTCAGTTTCCTTCTCATCTTCCGGTGGGCGGCATGGGAATCCAGTCTTAACTACTCCATTGAGAACCTTGACATGGGAGACCGATGCTAACTGCTGCCTTTTGTTCTGTTTACTTTTGGGGCAGGATTGTGCCAGTGTCATTGGAACATGGCCCGCAAACCTTACGAGTCTTGCCTTGGATTCGGAGACTGAGAGTATCCCGGAGAATCCATTATCAAATTCCTGTAGGCCCAAGCCGAACGGGAACAACAATCGATGGCTCCACCTCAATCTACATCCCCGCTGGCTTCGAGGTCTCAGCATCCGGAAGCTGGATCAGATATTGGCCAACCAAGCAACATGGACTAGATATTGATGTCGAAAGCATGCTGATTTGGAGTAGAGCTGGTCATAATTTGGTTTAGCTTAGATTTCTTTTGGATTTGGTATGATTGTGTTTCTTTCTGTAGACAGGAACATCAGCATGACAAACATTTATTAAGGCAAATCGAGAGATTTAGGAAGATGGGTCACACTGCATCAGCTCTTCTAGAGGTGAGACCAACTGGTCAAAACTAGAGAACACTTTCTATCTCCATGTTTCTGCATGCCCACTGGAAGATGGTAAATCCGCTGGTTGATTGAACCTTCAGGAAATGCAGAGTAAGATGTCTACTGCATTGCAAATTCTACAGTTGATTGCTTTGGCAAAGGCATAAGGTCAAAATGAAGCAATTAACTCACTGTTGAGGCCACATTATCCTTGAACACAATCCAATATATGTTCCAGAATATGTAAATTAGTTGGATGACAATAATTCTGCATTACAAATATGAATTCAATACCTGCCCCCATCAACTTGTTCTATCATCATCAATTAAGTGGATCCTGTGTGGCATAGATGGTGACCTAATAATTGTTTTGCAAGTAGACAAGGGGGCCATGATCTCCTTCCATCTGTTTTCAGGATTTCTCCATGGAGAGCAGAATCCAGTATCTTTTCAAGTGGCCATGGGGAAGAATTTATGAGCTGTGGAGCGATCTGCTGCGTTCTGATATGTGTCATCTGTAAGTTCATCAACGATCAAGGCTTCATAAGAAACAACTTTGTTGATTTGAGGCCATGAACATCTAATCCAGTGTCAACTTTACATTCTAATGGCAGGATGTTGTTCAGACTTGAGCTAATCAATTCCTACTGCTGACATGCCTGAAAGTATAAAATCAGAAAGTAGAAGACAGCCATTACTGTTTACACTCGAAATCTGCTGAGTCTGATAAGAGTTCCCATGAATCAATAAGCAAATTCCAAATCATCTGAGGTTCGAGATGGCGACACTGGTTTAATGAAGATCGTTTAGAGGTAAAAGGCATCAACTTTTTCATGTCAGTTCATTATATATTTGACTTATTGACCTTAACATCAAACAGTAATGGCTGTCTTATACTTTCAGGCATGTCAGCAGAAGGAATTGATTAAACCAATGTGGCCATCTTGAACCTCAGATGATTGGAATTTGCTTACTGATTGATGGAAACTCTTATCAGACTCAGCAGATTTCGAGTGTAAACAGTAATGGCTGTCTTCTACTTTCTGATTTTATACTTTCAGGCATGTCAGCAGAAGGAATTGATTAGCTCAAGTCTGAACAACATCCTGCCATTAGAATGTAAAGTTGACACTGGATTAGATGTTCATGGCCTCAAATCAACAAAGTTGTTTCTTATGAAGCCTTGATCGTTGATGAACTTACAGATGACACATATCAGAACGCAGCAGATCGCTCCACAGCTCATAAATTCTTCCCCATGGCCACTTGAAAAGATACTGGATTCTGCTCTCCACGGAGAAATCCTGAAAACAGATGGAAGGAGATCATGGCCCCCTTGTCTACTTGCAAAACAATTATTAGGTCACCATCTATGCCACACAGGATCCACTTAATTGATGATGATAGAACAAGTTGATGGGGGCAGGTATTGAATTCATATTTGTAATGCAGAATTATTGTCATCCAACTAATTTACATATTCTGGAACATATATTGGATTGTGTTCAAGGATAATGTGGCCTCAACAGTGAGTTAATTGCTTCATTTTGACCTTATGCCTTTGCCAAAGCAATCAACTGTAGAATTTGCAATGCAGTAGACATCTTACTCTGCATTTCCTGAAGGTTCAATCAACCAGCGGATTTACCATCTTCCAGTGGGCATGCAGAAACATGGAGATAGAAAGTGTTCTCTAGTTTTGACCAGTTGGTCTCACCTCTAGAAGAGCTGATGCAGTGTGACCCATCTTCCTAAATCTCTCGATTTGCCTTAATAAATGTTTGTCATGCTGATGTTCCTGTCTACAGAAAGAAACACAATCATACCAAATCCAAAAGAAATCTAAGCTAAACCAAATTATGACCAGCTCTACTCCAAATCAGCATGCTTTCGACATCAATATCTAGTCCATGTTGCTTGGTTGGCCAATATCTGATCCAGCTTCCGGATGCTGAGACCTCGAAGCCAGCGGGGATGTAGATTGAGGTGGATCCATCGATTGTTGTTCCCGTTCGGCTTGGGCCTACAGGAACGTGAAGGAATTTGATAATGGATTCTCCGGGATACTCTCAGTCTCCGAATCCAAGGCAAGACTCGTAAGGTTTGCGGGCCATGTTCCAATGACACTGGCACAATCCTGCCCCAAAAGTAAACAGAACAAAAGGCAGCAGTTAGCATCGGTCTCCCATGTCAAGGTTCTCAATGGAGTAGTTAAGACTGGATTCCCATGCCGCCCACCGGAAGATGAGAAGGAAACTGAGTGGCCTTCCCCTGGTTTTGGCGTAAGAAGATGGAACACAGGAGAGCTGAATTGTTTCTAGTACAAGTCAAGGATGATTAGGTGATGTACTTGGACTGGTTTTGCTGCTACTATTCTAACATAAAGCTGCTCAGGTAAATTGCCATCACATGGGCGATAGGGCGAGATGTACTTGGCCTTTTTCCGGCAGGGACTGTTTATGGTGGTTTAGACAATCCAAAACTGACTTATAAAGGAAAAGCAAAGTTGTGGGCAGGAAGCAACCAAATCTCCATTTTAAGTGTAGCTGTTGGTCTACCTGTGCGTACCTTTGTTTGGAAACTTTTCATGTTATATGTATCCATCTAAAACATACCATGGGAACTATCCTTCTCTGAGATATTAATGTGTATCAGAGGGATATACACAATATTTTGGGGAACACATGAAATTTTATCTTTTTGCACTTATCTCAGCAAAATAAATTGCAGAAATTCTGGTGATCTTAGTTCCTCTTCTCTGATTTCTTTCAGAATGTTGGTAGTCATTTTGAGACATGGAATGCTGGAGTTCTTGGTCCAGTGACCTTGGATGGCCTTAATGAAGGAAGAAGATACCTTACCTCACAGAAATGGACTTACCAGGTTTCCCTATGTGCATGATTTGCCTTACTTCTTCCTAAAAGTTGCAGATTAGTAAGTTTGATATTTGTGTGCAGGTTGGCTTGAAAGGTGAATCTTTGAATCTTCATATGCTTAGTGGTGTTTCTTCAGTTGAGTGGGGCGGTGCATCTTCAAAACAGGCCTTGACTTGGTACAAGGTTAGTACAGCATAATGCTGGCATTCTTGCAAAGTTCAATTTTCCTTTCTTTGTTGTTCAGGACCGATATGACTAGCATTGTCTTAATCCCTATGATCTTCCAGGCTTTCTTTAATGCTCCAAGCGGCAATGAGCCATTGGCTTTAGATATGAGTAGCATGGGCAAAGGTCAGATATGGATTAATGGACAAAGCATTGGCCGGTACTGGCCTGCCTACAAAGCATATGGTACTTGTGCCAGTTGTGATTACCGTGGAACATACAATGAGAAAAAATGCCGCACAAATTGTGGGGAGTCTTCTCAAAAATGGTAAGAAATCTATTCTTCTTTTCTACCCAATTAAGTAGCTGGTCTGCGACAGTTAAATGACCGGCTAGTGATTACAATCTCAGGTACCATGTTCCTCGTTCCTGGCTAAACCCAACTGGAAATCTTCTGGTTGTGTTTGAAGAGTGGGGTGGTGATCCATCAGGCATATCTTTGGTAAAAAGAACAGCACTATGAACAAGCTTGCTGCTGAAAGCCATCTGTGAACATTGGCATCGATGGTGATCAAGTTAAATAAAAAAAAAAGCAAATTTAATCTTCCTCTTCAATGCCCGTCTACACGACGACGGCATGCATCAAATCAATTGGACAAAGCCGAAAGGCCAACATTTCCAACATGGCTTTGCCGACACCAAAGAAATTATTGGATGAATTGTGCATCATACTGCATGTAGGAGTCTGAATGTAATTTGAATTCATGTGTGCAAATCTAGGAAATTGATAGTGGAAAACCTTTGTTTTTTTTATCTTGAAACGGGTTGGGAATAATGTCCACAAAGTGGAATGGCTGGTCTTGTTATTGCAGGAACTGAGCATGTAAGCATTTTGATTCATAAAGGAACTGCTTTCCTTCACCTTTGAAATCAGTAATTTTCAGAGACACTCTTTCATCATAAGATGAATATATCATCTCCTGCAAGCTAAGCCTTTTTCATCTTATGTTTCTACTACATAGTGCTCAGCAATTTAGTTCTTTTACAGCAATGAAACAATGACACTAAACCAGTCCTCCATTCCTTGATCTGATAGTTCTTGAATTGTCATCACATCAGTAGGATTCTGTCCCTGTTCTTGAACTGTTATCTCATGGCATCCTTGTCGATATTTATAGCTAAAATGTTTTTCTTAATTTAATTGAAATTATTTTATATAAAATTTAATGACAATAAAAATGACCAGTTTTCTGGCTGATGCACGACATTGACGTTTATACTCGGTGATCAGTATGATTCTGTCGACTCTGACAGTGCCGGGCAGCTAAAGAAGAGATGGCGATCGATGTTTATTTGGATCGAAGCACAAGCGTGGATTGACCAGTACAAATTCCTCTTCCGTCAGCTACTACAGGCATGAGTGGCTCACACGAGCGTCTGCTTCATGTTCTGAAACCTGGACGCCTTGTCTGAGAACTTGGTCTCGGTGTAGTAATCCAGGTAGTCTTGGAAGCGGTAGCGACTCGGGTACACAAGCTCGGCCGCCGGGGAAATGATGGCGTCGGCCCCCGGGTTGTAGAACGTGGCGATCGACAGCCGGCTTCCGGTCCCGTCAGCGAGCACCCGGTGCCTGATGCTCTTGTAGACGCCATTGCTCACGACCTCCACCTGATCGCCGAGGTTCACGAAGATGCGGTGACCCTGCGCCGGCGGCACCGCCACCCACTCGCCGTCCTTGAGGAACTCCAGGCCGGGGACCGCGTCGTCCTGCAGCAGCAGGATGATCCCACCGGCGTCGGTGTGGCCGCGGAGCCCCATGACGAGCTCCGGGTTGGAGCATTTGGGGTACATTGCCACCTTCGTCCCCACGAAAGGCTCGGCGAATGCGTTCTTCAGGTAAGTCTTCGCCAGCCCGAGATTCTCGCTCAGAAGCTCCGCGAGCTTCTCGGCCAGCTTCACCACCCGTTCGACGTATTGCTTCGTAGCGTCACTGCACGAGCATGCGGCGGCGTCAGCTTGGGGTTGCTCTACGTGGTTATACTCCATGGAAGAGAACTCACCGAACCAGTTCGGGGAGATCGTTGATGTTGGAATCCGGGCGATGGCGGTAGAAGAAGCTGGTCTCCCAGTCCACATCCGAGGCTTTAGTTCCATGTCGCAGTCCCCGTGCCAGCCCCGACTCGTAGAAGCTCTCCCTCATGCTCTCCTCGTAGTGCTGCTTCACCAGCTGCTTCACCTCCTCCATCACTCCATCCTCGATCCCATGGTTCTCGAGCTGCCATGCCGGACTCATCAGAGTAACCAAACACGAATACCAATGCTTGCAGAGATAAAGATGCTCACAACGTACCCAGAAGAAGCCCCACTTCTGGCACGCATCATGGAGGAGCGACATGGTTTTGCTTCTCTTCTCTCCCTCCAGCTCTCCAAGGTTGATCACCGGGATCTCCATTTCCGCCGGCTTTCGTGCCTCTCGGGTTATTCCTCCAACTCGGTAAGCACGCTTCCTCGACCCAACTCTTCACATCCGTAGTAGATGCATTCACCAGCCATATTTATAGTAGCTCATCAAGCATTGTAATGGAGTCCAAGTACATCTCGCCCTATCGCCCATGTGATGGCAATTTACCTGAGCAGCTTTATGTTAGAATAGTAGCAGCAAAACCAGTCCAAGTACATCACCTAATCATCCTTGACTTGTACTAGAAACAATTCAGCTCTCCTGTGTTCCATCTTCTTACGCCAAAACCAGGGGAAGGCCACTCAGTTTCCTTCTCATCTTCCGGTGGGCGGCATGGGAATCCAGTCTTAACTACTCCATTGAGAACCTTGACATGGGAGACCGATGCTAACTGCTGCCTTTGTTCTGTTTACTTTTGGGGCAGGATTGTGCCAGTGTCATTGGAACATGGCCCGCAAACCTTACGAGTCTTGCCTTGGATTCGGAGACTGAGAGTATCCCGGAGAATCCATTATCAAATTCCTTCACGTTCCTGTAGGCCCAAGCCGAACGGGAACAACAATCGATGGCTCCACCTCAATCTACATCCCCGCTGGCTTCGAGGTCTCAGCATCCGGAAGCTGGATCAGATATTGGCCAACCAAGCAACATGGACTAGATATTGATGTCGAAAGCATGCTGATTTGGAGTAGAGCTGGTCATAATTTGGTTTAGCTTAGATTTCTTTTGGATTTGGTATGATTGTGTTTCTTTCTGTAGACAGGAACATCAGCATGACAAACATTTATTAAGGCAAATCGAGAGATTTAGGAAGATGGGTCACACTGCATCAGCTCTTCTAGAGGTGAGACCAACTGGTCAAAACTAGAGAACACTTTCTATCTCCATGTTTCTGCATGCCCACTGGAAGATGGTAAATCCGCTGGTTGATTGAACCTTCAGGAAATGCAGAGTAAGATGTCTACTGCATTGCAAATTCTACAGTTGATTGCTTTGGCAAAGGCATAAGGTCAAAATGAAGCAATTAACTCACTGTTGAGGCCACATTATCCTTGAACACAATCCAATATATGTTCCAGAATATGTAAATTAGTTGGATGACAATAATTATGCATTACAAATATGAATTCAATACCTGCCCCCATCAACTTGTTCTATCATCATCAATTAAGTGGATCCTGTGTGGCATAGATGGTGACCTAATAATTGTTTTGCAAGTAGACAAGGGGGCCATGATCTCCTTCCATCTGTTTTCAGGATTTCTCCATGGAGAGCAGAATCCAGTATCTTTTCAAGTGGCCATGGGGAAGAATTTATGAGCTGTGGAGCGATCTGCTGCGTTCTGATGTGTCATCTGTAAGTTCATCAACGATCAAGGCGGCATAGATGATGACCTAATAATTGTTTTGCAAGTAGACAAGGGGGCCATGATCTCCTTCCATCTGTTTTCAGGATTTCTCCATGGAGAGCAGAATCCAGTATCTTTTCAAGTGGCCATGGGGAAGAATTTATGAGCTGTGGAGCGATCTGCTGCGTTCTGATATGTGTCATCTGTAAGTTCATCAACGATCAAGGCTTCATAAGAAACAACTTTGTTGATTTGAGGCCATGAACATCTAATCCAGTGTCAACTTTACATTCTAATGGCAGGATGTTGTTCAGACTTGAGCTAATCAATTCCTTCTGCTGACATGCCTGAAAGTATAAAATCAGAAAGTAGAAGACAGCCATTACTGTTTACACTCGAAATCTGCTGAGTCTGATAAGAGTTTCCATCAATCAGTAAGCAAATTCCAATCATCTGAGGTTCAAGATGGCCACATTGGTTTAATCAATTCCTTCTGCTGACATGCCTGAAAGTATAAGACAGCCATTACTGTTTGATGTTAAGGTCAATAAGTCAAATATATAATGAACTGACATGAAAAAGTTGATGCCTTTTACCTCTAAACGATCTTCATTAAACCAGTGTCGCCATCTCGAACCTCAGATGATTTGGAATTTGCTTATTGATTCATGGGAACTCTTATCAGACTCAGCAGATTTCGAGTGGTGGCATTCTTCAGTGGTGGGATACTGGTCACAGAAGACCAACATGACTATGAAAGAACATTTTCTACTTAACTATCCATGATTTAGTTTGCATAATATAATTCCAATGAAATACTCTTAACTAGCCATAATTTATTATGATGTGATTAAGGTCAAGCTATATATCATATTTAATTTGATTTTTACAAGAAAAACTTGATTATTGAATCTGTAAAAAGGTATAAAGGTGTTGAGTCCTGCAACTTATGTAAAGGTAATTACTTGTGCAAATATATCTGCATTTAACACAATAACTATAAATATCACCAAGCAAATCTCAATATGAAATATTAGGTAGCAGCATATGGCAGCTACCTAATTTACAAGTGCCTCTAATGTCATAAAATCAAATAAATCAAAATAAAAAACTTGCTAACAACCAAAAAATACTGATGTTTCTGAAAGAAAAGGCGACATTACAGTGACCTAATATCACAATTGTTTCTAACTTTACGATGGTAAATGAATGAGCCTTCTTGAAAGTTTGAAGCATTATCTTTAATGTGAGAATCTTGAAGTCCACAAGCAAGGCCCACATATAAGTGTCTTTACAGTAAATTTAAAGGTCACTTAGGGAACCCTAAATTACTTGGCACTTGGCAAAAGTATCATTCCAGGAATGAAGCAAGCACAGATTCTGGTATGTTTCTAGATCGCAACATGTTGTTATAGAATATAGATCAAGTATGTGAAGGAAAGCACCTGAATAACTGTGCAAGGAAGGATATCACCTCTGTTGATTGTATTCTCTGTACAACTTCTTGGGGCAATCTGTGTGAAATCAGAACTGCTTTTTGTGTGCTACAGCAAAAGATCATAAGTTTCTTATATGAAGGCAGTAGCATCCCGACTGATCTCTAGCACAAGAAACAATCAAAATGCATCAATGGTTATTGGTTGCATGTTCAGGGATCAACTCAAAGCATGAAGAAATCCACATAGTATATAAAGAGAAAAAAGTTTCTTCTGCCGGAACTGATAGATACAGGATAACTTTTGAAGCTGTTTATCAGTATACTACTAAAACTAGGGAAGGAATCATGTCTTAGTTATTAACTCTCTTAGTTTGGCATCAATCTACAGGAAGACATGAGTGAAATAACTGCCTTAGCAATCAGGGTAAGTCAGGTTGCACAAACAATTCTCAAAACCAGAACATTTCTGCTGCTTCTGAATGACATCTGATGCATCTAAATTATATGTATGATATACCGATTGAGAAACTGAAAAAATGAATTCAAGATTTTTACAAACAAATGATATCTAAGTAACCTTAGCACTCATCTAACTGATATCAAGACCATATATAAACTTTCATAGGTCGGTGTGGATGACAAAGACCGAAGCATGGAATTGCATCCATCTTAGTGCCATAAATTATAAAGCAGAAAGCCCAATTAAGGATCAACATAATGACAATAAAAGCACAAAATGCAGAAAACTTGTAAACAGATATCAAAGACAGGATGCAAGAATTTAGAAACCTCAGCTTTCATATTCAAATGAGCTGTACAAATTTTACCACATTTGTATTCAGGGTTTGGATATTTTTTGGGCAAGAAACAAGCATCTAAACTGCTAGTAACCTTCTAGTTTTGACAGAAAATTTACATCTACAAATTTGGGTTGCGTATGGCGCAACTAATATTGCTTCATGCAATATATAGGCATCAATATCTAGAAGATGCTGATCTCCCATCTAATTTGGATATCCCTCTTGAACTTCTCAAAGCATCTGCAAACTTTTTCAAGTCAGCTTTCCCAGGAATATAAGCATCTTCTTTGCCAATCATATTATTCTGGCTGCAATTGCTCAATGTATCCTCTAAAAGTGATATTTTCTTATACCTACAACATGTTCCAGAATTTCTCCTATGAAGTATACCTTCTTCCTCTCTTGCTTCTTCCAGATCAAGCCTCTGCAACCTCTGGATGTCCAAAGAGTGCCTGGAATTGATTTGAGAGAAAACATTTTTATTACGTTGTCTTTCGACTGCTTGTGCTTCCGTTCCTGCCAACAGATTTGCTGCAGCAACGTCCTCTATCATGAGTGATGGTGAGCTATCATATGAATCTCTAGCAATTGCATCATCAATAGAACAGATAGAGGCAGATGCTCTTGTATCAGAATTTACAGAACTTGGAGTTCTATCTGCTGCTGAAGCTCTCTTGCCCCGGTTTCCGTTTCCTAACACTAGCTTCTTAAGCTTGCTTAGCAACTTTAGTTTATTTGAACTTCTATGTGTTATTGCCGATGAGGCATCGGTTGGTGTATCTTCAGGTTCTCCAGCAGAAGCTTGTGAGGAAGAAGAACACTCTGAATCAACTTCAAAAAGATTTAAACCTTTCTCATCAGCACCCAAGTTGGCATACTCCAGTATGAGTTGTTTGGCCTTTTCTTCAGATTCGGGACTCAAACATTTGCTAAGATCTCTTGCGACTGTTTTTCCCAGAGGTGGCTGGTAGTTCCTCAGCTCGTATCTCAAGCAAGCATTTACCCATCTAAGATACACCAGCTCCTCAACATCAGTACACCGATCAGTTTGAAGTTGTTCGATGTCCTCCATCAATTTGTCATTCACCTTCCTCAAGTGGTTGGCTTCCTCTAACCCTTCCGTCTGCAGGCATGTTGCAAATGATTTAAGCTATCAACACAAACTTCAACCAAATAACAGGGAGCAAAACTATCATAGCACACATCAACATGGTGATATTTGGAGATGCTCAAACAGTAGCAACATATGAAAGATTTGGACAGGTCAATAGGAGAAGGAAGACAGGACAAATTGAGAGCACACACAAATGATATGAACAATTAGTAAATATGAACAATCAAGCTACATAAAAATATACAACCATTTAGCCATAGAAGAAGAAAAGAAATATGTAAATATGTTCCTTTTGTATATCAAGAAGCTATCATCACAAATGATATGAACAATTAGTGGGTTTGACAAAGCAAAGTAAGCAACTAATTTCCAGCAGCCTAATCCAACAGAAAAAGAACCACTACGAACCTTTGCATCCTCATGAATTGAAGACACAATCATTTTTGCAGTTTCCAACTCCCTTGACAAACATGAATTCTCATTTACCAACAATGAATTGATTGTTCTGAGCTCTATGCACTCATCTTCCAACTCCTCCAACCTCTTCAACTTCCTTTTAATCTCTGCATCAGTTTTCACATCCGTTTGCTCCCTATGCTGCAATGAATTGAACCTCTGGTGAAGAGAGGCTATTATGTCTTTTGTCTCATCCCTATCCGATTCCATCTTCTTCTTCAAATGTTTAATCTTCTCTCTTGAAGCATCAAGTTCACTAATTACTCTTGAATAATCTGACAGCTGAGATTTTAGCCTCTGGTTGTCAGCCTGCAGAGAGTCTATCTTTAAAATGTACAACTTAGCCTCCATTGCGCTAATCTTCAATCTATTCTCAAGCTCTCCCACAGCAGCTTCTTGCTCTTTCACACCTTGATAATCTAGCAACCGAAGCTCAAGACTCCTTTCGTTCTCCCTTAGGGACAAAACCAACTCCCTGAGACTTGCGATCTCTTGCTCCATCATGATCTCTTCCGTGGTATCAGGCTTCTCGGGCACCATGATATTTCGGGCGAGTTCCAGTTCTTTACTTTTCACCTCGAATTCTTGCATTACAAAATCGTTGAATTCATGCAAGAGGAAGCCCTCATCATCACCCGAGTTATAACTGGTGGGAGACAGCCCAATCATGGTGGTGGTGGTGGTGGAGATGCCATCGATTATCTCCCCCAAATCCTCTTCCTTTAAATACAAAGTCTAAATTAGCACAAATAAAACCAGGAAAGACGGTAATTAATTATAAGATTTCCAAAGCTTACACTCTTCAGGATGCGGAGTTCCTCTTGGAGGCAACCGCCACTGTTTTTCCCACTACTTTCTGGCTTTGCACCACCTGTTTAAGAAAGGGGGAAAATCTTGATGCAGTCAAAGTCGAGTTTTGATCATTGGTTTTGTATAGCTCTCCAATTTCTCGCATCAGACAGCCAAAAAGATCAAATCTTAACGAAAATGCAGACGAACGCAAAGAACCTGAGGACGAGGATTGAGGGCATCGCGGAAGAATGGGAAGCCGGGGGCGGCGCCAGAGCTGGGACGCGATGAAGCCGGCGAAGGAGAGAGCAAAGGCGATGGCGATCTTGACGAGCACAGGCTTCACGTCCCTCTTCCCTCTCACCACCAACGCCATCCTCCGACTACCCCTCCGATCGCCATCCGCCGCCGCCTTATCCGTCTCCACATCCATCTCCGCGCTCCAAGACGGCATTTCCGCAGAGACACCTGCTTCCGCTCCCCTCAAAACGAGGGGGAAACAAGGCAAGGCGACTCCTTTTGGATCATGTCCTCCTTTTTGAGATCACTAGCCTCCGAAGCAGAAGTCTGCGTTACTTTGGCTTCCGTCAATGGCGAGAAGGCGTCGCCGAAGAAAGAAGAAGAGCCGAAGTCGCACGACATTAGAAGTAGCGATCCCCGCTGGGTCATCTCTCTTAGTTCTCATCCATCTTCAAAGAAACATTGAGACTCGATTGGTACTCATTTGCAACCCGCACCTGTCTAGTTCTCGGTGGAGCCCAGTCACAGGAAAACGGCTCCCTCCAATCACATGAGAGGTAGAACGGAGAGGGAAAACAAAACGAGATAATGAATGTCTACTTGTGATGTTGATGGTATCAATTTTGTCCTCAGTGAGAAAAATGGGGGCTTTAGGAGAAGTTTCTTTAATGCCTTGCTTTGTCTTTTGGCAAGCTTGGGGTGTGTTCTGTTTTGGTTGCCAAAGTTTTTGTTCCATGCCACATCATCTTCTTGCTCTTGGATTGGATTATATAGATAAGGGACATGCTTTATTATGTTAAATAAAATAATATTTTTGCCTTCGAAGATCAACTATCCTTTTACACCTTTTTTTTCTCCTTTTTTTTATAGATTTAGGAGATAACATTTTATAACCCTCTTTTACAAAGTATCTCTCACACATCTTTCTTAGAACTCTCTCTAAGCTTTGAGAGGAGAAAACTCAACTTTCTAAGGTTTACAACTTTAGAATCATAGGGTTTTGCTCAATATTTCTTGCTTTTCTATGCAGGAATAGCTAGGATATTTATAGACCCTAAATGGATTCAAATTTGGAGTCAAAAATTTAAACCCCTAAAATTTCAAGGTATGGGCGGTACCACCGCCTGCACGGGGCGGTACCATCGCCTACAGTCTGACACTGGACAGTACCACCGGCCAGTCTGGTGGTACCGTTGCCTAGAAGACTGTGTCTGGGCGATACCACTACTTGACATAGTCTCAGAGATTGTGTCACGACGATTTCACTTGTTTGGTCACTGTTTGAGCCTTTCTCTTGGCCCAACACTGCCCAAACTTGGCCCAACTATCCTCTAATTGTGTTGGCCCAATTATAATCTTAATTATGTGCTAAATATGAATTTTAAGACATTTACTAAGCTAAACAAAGTTCGTAAGTCTAGGTTTCATCCGGCGAGCTTCCGACGATCTTTCGATGAACTTCCGACGATCTCTCGACAATGTTCCAACGGACTCTCGATAAGCTCCTGGACTTCATGATGATTTTTTTGGTGAGTTGCAACGGGCTTTTTTGGCATGCTCTAGGACTTTTTGATCAGGCATAGTGATACTGAAAACTCTTAGCAACATTAATACAAGTGCAGGTTTTCATGAGATATTTAATTGGTTACCATAAATCAATCTTAAATTTTATGGTTAAAGTCTATTTTAACTAATATAATTTTGACAATTTGTTTGTATCTAAAATAATTTTTATATTTTTAAAAATATAATATATAAACCCCTCATATCAAATTTGAGTTAACATACATTACATTTTACTTATGTGAAATATCAACTCATAATAAATCATTAATATAATAATACATATAATTTAGGATTAAAATTTATTTTAACTTTATGATTTTGGCCATCGATATTTTAAACCCTTACGATTTACTCGCATCTAAAATAATCCATATATTTTTAAAAACATAGTATATAAGCTCCTCCTATTAAGTTTGAGTTAATAAACATTAGAATCATCTTACGTGACATACTGACTCATAATAAATTATTATTATAATGACACGTGTAAAAAAGTTAAAAAAACTAAGACCTCCATCAATGATATGAAGAGGCGTCGTCATGGAAAGGACTACCAACAGTAGCACCGAGTTGTTGTTGTCTAATAGGGCGTCGGAAGTTCTTGAGCTCGTCGTCAACATGGGAGATGCTACGTGCATACGACGCCTTGCTAGGAAGCAGCGACTTAGTGCTGCTACTGGTGGTTGCTTCCACAGCTTCCACAATGATGTTTCCTCCCATAATTGATGGATGACTTATTTTTTTTTAACTTAAATTACACATATTATTATATTAATGATTTATTATAAGTTAATATGTCACATAAATAGGCTCTAATGTCTGTTAACTTAAACTTGACGGAAGAGACTTATATGCTTCGTTTTTAAAAATATGAATATTATTTTAAACACTAGTAAATCATAAAGATTTAAAAGGTTCATGGCTAAAATCACAAGAACTATATGTTTGTATAGCTCTCCAATTTCTCGCATCAGACAGCCAAAAAGATCAAATCTTAACGAAAATGCAGACGAACGCAAAGAACCTGAGGACGAGGATTGAGGGCATCGCGGAAGAATGGGAAGCCGGGGGCGGCGCCAGAGCTGGGACGCGATGAAGCCGGCGAAGGAGAGAGCAAAGGCGATGGCGATCTTGACGAGCACAGGCTTCACGTCCCTCTTCCCTCTCACCACCAACGCCATCCTCCGACTACCCCTCCGATCGCCATCCGCCGCCGCCTTATCCGTCTCCACATCCATCTCCGCGCTCCAAGACGGCATTTCCGCAGAGACACCTGCTTCCGCTCCCCTCAAAACGAGGGGGAAACAAGGCAAGGCGACTCCTTTTGGATCATGTCCTCCTTTTTGAGATCACTAGCCTCCGAAGCAGAAGTCTGCGTTACTTTGGCTTCCGTCAATGGCGAGAAGGCGTCGCCGAAGAAAGAAGAAGAGCCGAAGTCGCACGACATTAGAAGTAGCGATCCCCGCTGGGTCATCTCTCTTAGTTCTCATCCATCTTCAAAGAAACATTGAGACTCGATTGGTACTCATTTGCAACCCGCACCTGTCTAGTTCTCGGTGGAGCCCAGTCACAGGAAAACGGCTCCCTCCAATCACATGAGAGGTAGAACGGAGAGGGAAAACAAAACGAGATAATGAATGTCTACTTGTGATGTTGATGGTATCAATTTTGTCCTCAGTGAGAAAAATGGGGGCTTTAGGAGAAGTTTCTTTAATGCCTTGCTTTGTCTTTTGGCAAGCTTGGGGTGTGTTCTGTTTTGGTTGCCAAAGTTTTTGTTCCATGCCACATCATCTTCTTGCTCTTGGATTGGATTATATAGATAAGGGACATGCTTTATTATGTTAAATAAAATAGTATTTTTGTATCCTATTCAATTTAAGTTTAGCATATATATAGTTTTACAAAACTTAAAAATCTAAATATACATCATTATGATTAATATATTAGTTGATTGTTGGCATAGTGATACTGAAAACTATTAGCAACATTAATACAGGTGCAGTTTTTCATGAGATATTTAATTGGTTACCATAAATCAATCTAAAATAATTTTTATATTTTTAAAAATATAATATATAAACCACTCATATCAAATTTGAATTAACATACATTAAATTTTACGTATGTGAAATATCAACTCATAATAAATCATTAATATAATAACACGTATAATTTAAGATTAAAATTTATTTTAATCTTATGATTTTGGCCATTGACATTTTAAACCCTTATGGTTTACTCGTATCTAAAATAACTCATATATTTTTAAAAACATAATATATAAACTCATCCTATTAAGTTTGAGTTAACAAACGTTAGAGTCATCTTACGTGACATAGACTCACAATAAATTATTATTATAATGACACGTATAAAAAAGTTAAAAAAACTAAGACCTCCATCAATGATATGAAGAGGCGTTGTCATGAAAGTGACTACCAACAGTAGCACCAAGTTGCTGTTGCCTAACAGGGCGTCGGAAGCTCTTGAGCTCGTCGTCAACATGGGAGACGCTACGTGCATATGACGCCTTGCTAGGCAACAGCGACTTGATGCTGCTACTTGTGGTTGCTTCCACAATGCTGTTTCCTCCCGTAATTAATGGATGACTTAATTTTTTTTAACTTAAATTACACATGCCATTATATTAACAATTTATTATAAGTTAGTATGTCACATAAATAGACTCTAATGTATGTTAACTTAAACTTGATGGAAGGGACTTATATACTTCGTTTTTAAAAATACGAATATTATTTTAAACACGAGTAAATGATAAAGACTTAAGAGGTTCATGGCTAAAATCACAAGAACTATATGTTATGTTTTTTAAAATATAAAGATTATTTTAGACATGAGTAAACTATAAGAACTTTAAAAATTTCATGATCAAAATCACAAGAACTAAAATTGATCTTAACCCTAAATTCTATTATCCTTTTTGTATATATAACTTGTATTGAATTAAGTGAGACAACCTAAATCCAAAAATGTAAATATTGCACATATAATAATCAAATATGGAGTGAGATGATCAGTTCTAATTTCGATTTTGAATTAGATTACTATAATATTTAAAATATAAGTTGTTAAGAAACGTTTGAACATATATTAAACTCTTAACCATTATTTAGAGAAATATTATATATATATATATATATATATATGTTATATAAATTATTTCCAAACTTTGAGAGGATATATTGCCAATATGTTATATGTATTATTTCCAAACTTTGAGAGGATATATTGCCACCCACCTACCATTAATGACCCATCATTATTTTATTGAAGTCATGTTCTACATGAGCTAAGTTACTTGTTCAATTGTGAAGCCAAGTTGGATCCATCTTAAACTTCAATATCTAAACAGGAAGAGGAATCAAAACTATAAGACAAGCTGGAATAAATAATGTTAGGTACATGAAACCCTATGACCGAGTCATATATTATTTTCTTAAAAATATTCATATTTTAGGCATTTTTCAAAAGATATCAATCTTTTATTTTTAAAAAAATCTTTAATTTTAAAATATCTAAAATACTCTTCAAATATTTTTTTGTCAAATATTTTCTCTAAATGTATTATTGAGGTACTAAGAATACTATTAATGTTTTTAAAAAATAATATAAATAATATTATATTATATCTCTTTAATTATAATATCATAATTTTATGTTTATAATTAGTTTGGTTAAGGTTAGAAAATGGGGGCTTTAGGAGAAGTTTCTTTAATGCCTTGCTTTGTCTTTTGGCAAGCTTGGGGTGTGTTCTGTTTTGGTTGCCAAAGTTTTTGTTCCATGCCACATCATCTTCTTGCTCTTGGATTGGATTATATAGATAAGGGACATGCTTTATTATGTTAAATAAAATAGTATTTTTGTATCCTATTCAATTTAAGTTTAGCATATATATAGTTTTACAAAACTTAAAAATCTAAATATACATCATTATGATTAATATATTAGTTGATTGTTGGCATAGTGATACTGAAAACTATTAGCAACATTAATACAGGTGCAGTTTTTCATGAGATATTTAATTGGTTACCATAAATCAATCTAAAATAATTTTTATATTTTTAAAAATATAATATATAAACCACTCATATCAAATTTGAATTAACATACATTAAATTTTACGTATGTGAAATATCAACTCATAATAAATCATTAATATAATAACACGTATAATTTAAGATTAAAATTTATTTTAATCTTATGATTTTGGCCATTGACATTTTAAACCCTTATGGTTTACTCGTATCTAAAATAACTCATATATTTTTAAAAACATAATATATAAACTCATCCTATTAAGTTTGAGTTAACAAACGTTAGAGTCATCTTACGTGACATAGACTCACAATAAATTATTATTATAATGACACGTATAAAAAAGTTAAAAAAACTAAGACCTCCATCAATGATATGAAGAGGCGTTGTCATGAAAGTGACTACCAACAGTAGCACCAAGTTGCTGTTGCCTAACAGGGCGTCGGAAGCTCTTGAGCTCGTCGTCAACATGGGAGACGCTACGTGCATATGACGCCTTGCTAGGCAACAGCGACTTGATGCTGCTACTTGTGGTTGCTTCCACAATGCTGTTTCCTCCCGTAATTAATGGATGACTTAATTTTTTTTAACTTAAATTACACATGCCATTATATTAACAATTTATTATAAGTTAGTATGTCACATAAATAGACTCTAATGTATGTTAACTTAAACTTGATGGAAGGGACTTATATACTTCGTTTTTAAAAATACGAATATTATTTTAAACACGAGTAAATGATAAAGACTTAAGAGGTTCATGGCTAAAATCACAAGAACTATATGTTATGTTTTTTAAAATATAAAGATTATTTTAGACATGAGTAAACTATAAGAACTTTAAAAATTTCATGATCAAAATCACAAGAACTAAAATTGATCTTAACCCTAAATTCTATTATCCTTTTTGTATATATAACTTGTATTGAATTAAGTGAGACAACCTAAATCCAAAAATGTAAATATCGCACATATAATAATCAAATATGGAGTGAGATGATCAGTTCTAATTTCGATTTTGAATTAGATTACTATAATATTTAAAGTGTTCATGTGGGAGTTTGCCTGCCAAACTCTGAACAGATCTCATGAGTTTGCATTTCATGAGTTTTACTACTTACTTTTCTATTATCATTTACATACGATAAGCATATTTGATTTCATATTAAGAGAATTAAAATAATAATAAAATCATACGAGTTCATCCAAAACGGATACGAAGAATATCGAAAATATTTTATTATTTATTTAATAAATATGATTTTTCTAATACCAATTCATGTGAAAAGATAAATGTTAGACTCACATATACATATATATATATATATATATATATATATGTTATATAAATTATTTCCAAACTTTGAGAGGATATATTGCCACCCACCTACCATTAATGACCCATCATTATTTTATTGAAGTCATGTTCTACATGAGCTAAGTTACTTGTTCAATTGTGAAGCCAAGTTGGATCCATCTTAAACTTCAATATCTAAACAGGAAGAGGAATCAAAACTATAAGACAAGCTGGAATAAATAATGTTAGGTACATGAAACCCTATGACCGAGTCATATATTATTTTCTTAAAAATATTCATATTTTAGGCATTTTTCAAAAGATATCAATCTTTTATTTTTAAAAAAATCTTTAATTTTAAAATATCTAAAATACTCTTCAAAAAATTTTCTGTCAAATATTTTCTCTAAATGTATTATTGAGGTACTAAGAATACTATTAATGTTTTTAAAAAATAATATAAATAATATTATATTATATCTCTTTAATTATAATATCATAATTTTATGTTTATAATTAGTTTGGTTAAGGTTAGGAATTCATTTTAATCATTATAATATTTTCGATTAGGTCTTACAATATTTTTATCCTGATAACTAAAACACTATAACATGCCAAATCACTTTACAAGTTGAAAATTATTTTGAGAGTAATTTAAAAAATTTTAAATTAAGAATTATGTTTGAGAAAATAAATAAATAAAAAGTAGTAATTGAAAAATACCTAAAATGTGAGCATTTTGTAAATAAATCACTAAATAAACATCTAGTTTATGGACATTTATAAGTCTATTCATAAGCACATCAAGTGTATCTTACACTTCATTTGATCAATTATAATGGTTAAGGTAGATACAACTGTTTCAAAAAAATTCTCTTTTTTAGAAATAAAAAATATAAACCATAAAATAAACATAGTAAATCGATGAGTAACCATACATAAACTTTGAGAAGATAGCCTTTGGTAGAAAGTGACAATGGTTAGAATATTTTATGCAGTTCACACACCATCAGGTTATTGAGACAACTGCAGTTCTCAATATTTAGTTTTGGTAGTCACATCTATCTACCTCCACTGTCCAAATCCAAGTGGATGGTTTCATAGTTCATGCAAGGAATCATAACAACTGCTAGTTGGGTCACAGCAGACATTTCCAAATTTATCATTTTCTCATTATAGGAAAATCATAGAACAAAACTAAATATTGTATATAATCTTGACAAAATATTAGAATTTAATATGTATCATTCAAAATATGCACCAATGAGGACTGGTATAGTCTCAGACTCAGCAAAAGAAGTTTCATCAGGACCTCCAAAACTTAGGGCAAGTAAAAGACTAATGCATCTTTTCTTAATCATGCTACCCAAGCTTTGATCTATGTCATGATCAGTAAATTTTGAAAATTTAAATAAAAAACATTACCTGGAATTTAAGAATTAGGAAAAAAAATTCTACAAGTACAAATTCCTCTGCCATAGCTGTTCTCTTTCCAAAAGATGCAATGCATTCGAGAAGCAAAATTAAAACTACAAGTATCATGCATGTCATGAAAGTGACTACCAACAGTAGCACCAAGTTGCTGTTGCCTAACAGGGCGTCGGAAGCTCTTGAGCTCGTCGTCAACATGGGAGACGCTACGTGCATATGACGCCTTGCTAGGCAACAGCGACTTGATGCTGCTACTTGTGGTTGCTTCCACAATGCTGTTTCCTCCCGTAATTAATGGATGACTTAATTTTTTTTAACTTAAATTACACATGCCATTATATTAACAATTTATTATAAGTTAGTATGTCACATAAATAGACTCTAATGTATGTTAACTTAAACTTGATGGAAGGGACTTATATACTTCGTTTTTAAAAATACGAATATTATTTTAAACACGAGTAAATGATAAAGACTTAAGAGGTTCATGGCTAAAATCACAAGAACTATATGTTATGTTTTTTAAAATATAAAGATTATTTTAGACATGAGTAAACTATAAGAACTTTAAAAATTTCATGATCAAAATCACAAGAACTAAAATTGATCTTAACCCTAAATTCTATTATCCTTTTTGTATATATAACTTGTATTGAATTAAGTGAGACAACCTAAATCCAAAAATGTAAATATCGCACATATAATAATCAAATATGGAGTGAGATGATCAGTTCTAATTTCGATTTTGAATTAGATTACTATAATATTTAAA
>LVTN01000032.1:465765-502505 GCA_001649415.1 Musa itinerans
ATCATGCAACTTGATTAGAATGTACAATACCAACTGAGAAGTGATGCTGGCCATAGCTGTTTTCTTTCCAAAAAATGCAATGCATTCAAGAAGCAAAATTAAAACTACAAGTATCATGCAACTTGATTAGAATGTACAGTACTAACTTGATTGCATCCTTAAACTATAGGAATCATGCAACTTGATTAGAATGTACAATACCAACTGAGAAGTGATGCTGGCCATAGCTGTTTTCTTTCCAAAAAATGCAATGCATTCAAGAAGCAAAATTAAAACTACAAGTATCATGCAACTTGATTAGAATGTACAATACTAACTTGATTGCATCTTTAAAGCTATAGGAATCATGCAACTTGATTAGAATGTACAATACCAACTGAGAAGTGATGCTGGCATGTGTCCAGCCACATATGACAGAACAGGTGAACTCAACAATTGCAGAAAACAATATGAACCAAAATGAGGAAATGTGAAGTCTTATGACACACCCCTCTAAGATGGATACTCTGATGACATATGAAGCATTAGTAGAAAACAAAGTCAACAGACCTAATCAGAGTGCACATTCAAGTAGCCTTGATCTGCCTTCGAGTAGTAAAGCAGCAGCTTTACCAACAGAAAATATCCTTTAAGCTGAGCACCTGCAATCTCAAATAACGTTATCGTGTTACATGTATTCAGCAAAGAAAACATGCTTATCAGCTACTCAATTGTTTTGAGTCATAAAAGTCCTTCCAGATAACTATCATCATCAAGAGATCCAAATAAAAAGTCCTCATTTATGAACTGGCAAACATCGAATAAGTACATATAAAGATATGATGAAACATTCTATCAGTTACACATGATTTACCAAAATCACATCCTAGTAATGAGACAGCTACTTTAACATTTTTGAATTTGAATTTTTGGAAACATAACCATATCTAGCAAGCATTTCTGCACTTTTTCAAGTCATTCGCAGTTGCATTTATCAAAGAAAGTAATGTCATTGTACATTGTAAAACACAATTTCTCAAACCTCATATACCTGCAACTGTGCTGAACAAAATGTTCATGAAGTAGTTGAACTCATCACATTTACGCAATATTCTGATGACAAGAAATGTTGAAACAATAAGAAAAACGACAAACATAAAACACTTTAACCATACTATAATTCAAGTTTCAAAGCTTGAAAACATGGTGGAGCAAATAAAAGCTAATTAACTGAAAAACAATCACTTTTACTAAAAAATAATAGTCTTTAAATGGCACGACTGGATGACAGCAATTATGGTCGACATAATTGTAATGCAAGTGATTGGTAAAGTCAGCAAAAAGACCAAAGAAGATATGGGTAGATCACAAGCATCTAAATCAGTGGCAACAATATAATGAATTATGCTAGGCTAAGGGCATCTACCAATAAAATGATCTTCATTTTAATATCCAAAAAGAAAAAAAAAAAACAATATGAAACAATCACCCCCAAGTTGTTCTGTTTAGTCATTTGGGAAAAAGGACAGAACATGAGACTGGATGCCATCGATATATAAAGTTTAGACATCATGAATAGACAGAGGCAGGAAAAATAGTCCAGCACCACATACAAACACCTTGTCATGTAAGTGAAACCGTAGCTGATAGTATATAAAAGAGATGCTCAGCATGATCCAAGGAAGCTAAGAACATAGAACAGAAATTCTTAACAAAAAGAGGCAAGACTACACCAAAAACAACTATCAAGCTTCCAACGGAAAGGCAATCATGCAATTACATTGAACATCATAAGAAGACAAATCAAAACATTTCAACTCAGCCACACGTATGCTCCTCAACCCAGTACAAAACCGATGCAAAAGCTTCAGTTACCCATTCAATGGCTTCTTAGCTTTGGTTCACGGCGCCAATTAGGGCTTGCTAATGCGAGCCTTTCTTCCGTTTCTCCATGGGCAGTTAGGAGCAGCCATGAGACCTAAAATAATCACCATCTTGCCAGAAGCTTGGGACGAGCCATCGCCATGGTTATGTTTCTTGATGTCGAGAGCATCTTGGTCTCGATCCTCAGAAAGCTCTCTCTTTTGGTTATCACCGGCCTTCTTCCCGGATCGCGACTGCTGTTCCAACAAAGATCGCTTCTTTCTCACCGCATCCGCTGTCTCGCCGGACACCGACCCGGATGTAACATTCCTCTCTCCAGTCTCACCTATAATGGCGGCAGGTTTAACTGTAGCTTCATGAGTGTTGAGGTTACGCGATTTCGACTCGCTTTCGGCCTCCGTAGTTGATTCGCCATCCAAATTCTTGCCCTTCGAAACAGCCGCGCTTTCCAAATGCCCATCTTTGCAAAGTACAGCTGGGTCGTCCGCCGCTTTGGGAATGGGTCGCTCAACCTCACCACATGCATCCACCGCATCCGATCCCTCCGTCGGGGACTCCGACGAGCCCGCCCCGTTCGAGACCGGCGGAATCTCCGGAGAGACGAGGGCCTCCGGCGTCGCCTCGTCAAGGCAGGAGCCGGAGTCTGACGGGCCAGAGGCGTCTCGAAAGATTGGGCTGCTTCCCTGCGGGAAGGCTCGGCTGGCGAAGACGCTCCGCCGCCTCGCGTTGGGGCCCCGGGTGGTGTGCTTGGTTCCCATGCGGAAGGGGGCCAAGAGAACCCTAAGGTTTTCGGGAAGTCAACGAACAGTAGGCAGAGCAGAAGGTAGCGGAAGATGCGTCGTCGATAAAGATTCTTTAATGGGCCGGGCCGGGCCGGGCTGGAAGGCCCCACGACTATCTTTCGATGTGAATCTAATGTCACGTGGCAGGTCGGTTCTCTCGTGCAACGTTTTGGTAGGCTATATTGATCGAAGGGATAATTTATATTGGATTAGAATGCTTGCACCAAATGATGGATGTTATCAATGTTTAACCTGAGAAAACACTTGGATCCACATCTCAGATATATATATATATATATATATATATGAGATGTGGGGAACACAAATTGCTGTAACGTTCCTTGGAAGCCTATAAGAAGGACGTTCCTGCGAGCCCATGGTGGAAAAGGTTGTGGGCGATGCTATCCCTGAAGTGAATGGCGCTGAAGGAGCGGAGGCCGTTGTCGGCTACCATCTCGTAGTCCAGCAGCTCGAACCGTAGCTCCGGCTCCATCTCCTCCTTCCTCATCTCGCATAGGTTGTGGAGGACGCAGCAGGCCCCCAGCACCACCGGGAGATCCTTCAGCTTCACCTCAGTCCTCTTCTGCAGGCATCCCCACCTCCCCTTCAGCCTGGCGAAGGCATCCTTCGCCACCCGCTGCACCGCCCCGACCTTCTCGTTGAAGGCGTGCTGCGCCCACGTCAGGTTGGCCTGGGCGTAGGGGACGAGCACCCAGTCCAGCAGAGCGTGGCCGGCGCCGCCGACGATCCATTGGTTGTTCAGGAGGCCGCTGTTGGCGCGCTGGTAGAGTGCTGACTTCTCGAGGACCTGGTCGTCGGGCATCGACCCGGGCCAACCGATGCAGACGTCGGTGAAGACGCCGTCGGGGTCGACGACGCCTTGGAGGGTGACGGTGTAGGAGCTCTTCTGGTTGCGCTCGGTGTGGCGGCGGTTGAAGTAGGCGGCGACGCTGACTCTGGGGGCAATGACGGGGATATGGGTGGTGTACATGGCGCCGACCACGTTGGGGATTCCGGAGAGGGCCTCGAAGCGGGCGGCGGCGGCGGCTGCTCCGGCCGAGTCGGGCCAGGCGAGCGACCGCGGCATCAGCACGTTCCGGATGGCGGCGCATACCTCGAGCACGAGCTTGTGGCAGGTGGAGATTCCGAGGCCGAAGCGTCGGGAGACGAGCCGGAGGGGCTCGCCGGTGGCGAGGCGCCACACGCATACAGCCACGCGCTGCCGCACGGGGATGGCGGCGCGGAGCGCGGTGTCCTCCTTGGCCACGGCGGAGCCGAGCTCGTCACAGAGGAAGTCAAAGGTGGCGCGAGACATCCGGAAGGCGCGCCGGAACTCAATCTCCGGGAGCTCCGGGTCGTTGTACCGGTCCCACCAGTCGCTGGACCGGTCCCTGACCCATACCCGGCGCTGCTGCTGCTGGGGCTGCGGTGGCAGCAGCTCCGGCCTCTGTAGCTCCTCGTCCTCCTCGTCAGCGGACGACGGCGAGGGAGAGGAGGACTCGGAGGGCTTCGAAACGACGTGCCGGCTCGACGAGGGGTCATCCGCCCGAGGGCGCTTCCCGGGGTTGGGGTCCATGGCCGAGGGGGCGGCACCGTCGTTGAAGAAGGAGAAGTAATAGGAGAAGAGGTCGTCGTCTAACGGGGGGGCGGCAGCGGCGGAGGGCTTTCGATGAGCGGTCATGAATGAGTCTTCCAGCGCCGGTAAGCTGGTGATGAGCCTCGGGAATGAGAGTCTTCGACAGCGAGGAAGCATTCAGTATATAGTTGCGGCGAGCGAGAGCGAGACAGTGAGAGAGAGGGGGCCCGGGCGAGGCGCGTGCACGCGGTTGGGTAGTCCCGTTCTCCTGGTTCGGGGAAGGAGACGGGGAGCCCCCGCGGTTCGCTCACGCGGGTACGTGGACTGGTCCAGTTTCCCTCCGCCTTCAGATCCCCACGTGACCAAAAATCCGGCCGTCCGTTGGCGGGGAGCACCCCCCCGCGTGGACGGCTGCACACGAGGATGAGCGTTCGTTGACAGGGACCGGCGCAGTGTTTAGTCGTGGTTTCAACGGCGAGTTCTTAGACCGAAAGGAAGCCGAGGACAGAGAAAGCCTGACGCAGCGGAGATGGAGCAAAATGCGACCCATACCCCCGCTGTGTACCCGCGTCATGATTCCAAGGAAATATAGATCCACGTGTGGGTCCCGCATCTGGTTTCCTCACTGCAGCCGTCGTAGGACGGATGGGTGCGAAATAAAGGTGGCAACGCTTCTCTCTTCGTGAAACTCGTGAGGCGCGAGAGAGTGCTGCCTTGTCATTGGAGGATCGACCGCGTCGATGCGGGCCCCAACATGAGAGGGGGGCAGTCACACGTCACGCAAACAATGAATTCCTCCGTACAAAACCGTAAAGCTCCTTGCCGAGCGGTGATGACGTGGCACATGACGTTATTATCAGATTAAATTTAAAGCACCTTTAGACCGGTGATCCAAATCAGAACGGATCGGTCTCTATGGACTTCATTTACAAATAATGACATCATAATTAACAATATCACTAAACTAAATCCCAAAAAACGACATGCTCGATGGCTCTTTCTGTCACTTTTCCTCCGTCCCTTGTTCCCACGTGTTTGGCTGCAGTCGGCAACACATTGCTCACGTGATCGGCGTTGGTCCCGGTCATATGTCTCCACAGCAAGTATCAGCCGCCGAATGATAAACAAGTGATTCTTGCTCCCAAGTCTGTCCAATTTAAAGCATGATCGAAAGTCAAAAGGCAAAATTAATTGATATTATGAAAAAAGATAACGGAGGAAAAATTTTGTTCCCATTTCAACCTGATTGCAATGGTGGGAAGAAAAGCTATCGATTTGATGTTGCAGCCCACAGGCATTCTTCTGATGGAGCAAATAAACCAATGCATTTGGATGCGGAGTGTCCATCTAACCTATCTGCAGAAGAAATCTTTTCATATTCTGGAACTGTAATTTCAGTACCATTTGATAATATTGTTACAAAAATGTTCCGGACTACTGAACCTTTCTATACATCTTTTGTGAAAATTTCTTTAACCCGAAAGATACACAATTTTAAGGTACATATATGTTAAGGTAGTGTAAATAATTGTACAAGGTAGTAGCTTGCAAATATCGATGGAACAACCACGAGCAATTGTCGCCGTACATATATGTTAAGGTACACAGGCAGTAGTCAGCCAGAGGACAATGATTGCAGAAACAAAACTTCATCCAGCAACCACTAACAGTGGCACAATGGATACTCCAAATGAGTCAGGGCTTTGATCTTTATAGTCTAACCCAAGGACTCCAGCTTCTCCACCATCGCCAAGAGAGAAGAGTTTCCGTCGCAAGCTTCTTTCAGCACTACCAGTCTCCTCACAACTTCAGTTTTGTAAGTTGGCTCTTGGGAAAAGATTAATCCATATCGAAGGAGAGTCAACAGCATGGTCTGTAAAGATGAAAATTAGATCAGTTATAGAGACCCAGACCCAGCATTGATTTGGTATGTCTCACAGTACCTGATACACAACGTTTACTTACCTCCTGATGTTGCTTTTGTGAATAGCTTCTTAAAAGAGATTTTGCTAACTTATTTCGTATAGCTAGCTTCTCGGATGCACTCGTGTTGAAAATGAAACAAGAGAGGTGATGCACGGCCAGCGTGAAGCTAACAGATTCTCTAGTGGCAGCTTTTTCCAGGCCTCCAGAGGTCCATGACTTTGCATATGCCTCCAAAATCTCTTCTTTGTTCTGTAAATTGTATTTGGATGTCAGTTACTACATGTTAGAAAAGGCAAAAAGAGATGGCATGTTAGCCTGCATTAATCCAGCACAAGAATATGTAGGAAATATCTTCAGATGGCCGAGGCCCAGTTGCAAATGGTTCAGAATGTCAAATTTTCAACGAATGGGTTGGCCACAAAATGGACAGACAAATCGATTAGTTCAGGACAAGAAGTCCCGGCACTGACGATTTATACACAGGAACTTACAGATTCAATTAGTCAGATCACAGTCCAGGAGAAATTAATCAACCATGCAGTAAATCATTACTTCCAAAAAACTGAGAGTTCGCGAGAGTACCTCAACAGGTTCCAGGTAACCTTCGGCACCAGCTATGCATTTTCCTATTGGAGGTAAGAGTTCAAGTGCATGGATATTAGATAGTGCATTCCACATGGCAAGCCTGACACTGGCTTCAACAGTTCGATGTAGATAAACTGCTACTTGCCGACCATAGATTATGTCACCATATGATATTGCACAAAACTGCTCAACGATATCCTCAACAAATGTATTGTAGCTTTCATGAATTGTTGTCTGAAAATTAAGAACTTCCCGGCTGCCACTCACTTGAGCTTCAGATGAGGAAGATACAAAGTCTCTATATTCTTCATCTTTGCTTGTCATATTTCCACATTTTAGTTGATCAATGTGCTGACCATACATATCTTGCAAAGTTTTAAAAACATTCCCACTTCTCTCGTCCCCAAGCACATCCATATTTCCATGCAAAGCCATAGATAAAGCATGTAATTTCCAGACCAACGGAATGCCAGATATCAGAGAATCTCTGGATGTAGAGCACAGAAAAGAGGACATGACTTCCAGACCTAGAAGAAAAAACAATCCACTTTTTGCAACATCAGCAGGTGAGCATGTGGCCATTTTCTTTAAATCACCCATGATACACACAGCACTGAGAAACCAATGCATAGGTAATGGCAATCTCTGGTATGCCCACTCTACCAACAAACCATTGCCAGAATGATCTCTGGAAACTGCAGCATTTGGTTCTATTTCCTCATGAATTGTTTCCAAAGCATGACTCCTCTTATGTATGTCATCATTATGCACTTGAGTGGTAGTATTC
Source organism: Musa itinerans (assembly GCA_001649415.1). Lineage (NCBI taxonomy): Eukaryota > Viridiplantae > Streptophyta > Magnoliopsida > Zingiberales > Musaceae > Musa > Musa itinerans. The sequence continues at coordinate 473,285 of LVTN01000032.1, forward strand.
CTCTTGGCAGTTAACCACCTTTCTCTATAATAGAGTTTCAAAATCTCACTGAAAAAAATATAATCCTCTTCACCATACTGCCAGTCAGATGCATTGGAAAACTTCCATTGATGAAGGAAACGATTCACACAAAAACCAAGATACCTCAGCACCGGAAGATGGAACAAATTATCCAATGCCTTATCTAAGGTGGCTTCATCCCCAGGTCCTGCAAGCAAACATATCTCAAGCATGGAATTTATTCTCTGCAGAGTAATGGCATTATCAGGTCTAATAGATTCGACTTGAATTGGATCATTCTCAGACACAACAGGGATGATATTATACAAACTCAAAATCAGTTGTGAATCTATTTGTGCCAGCAGCACATTCAAGGACCAAAATCCTCCACCACAAGAACCCCAGCCAAATCCAATTCCAGGTGCAGGTCCACCCCTACCAAACATCTCAACAGACTGCAGAACTTGCTTTTCTGAGGACAGAACATCTATAAACAGAGTGAGAACTTGCAAAAGATCATTTTGAGCAGACCTAATGATACCTTCTTCTAGTGTCTTTTCAGGTAATCCCAACAAACCCTCTGTGAATGACTGACCATTGTTTATAGTTTTGGCTCTCCGAACATGCTCATCAACTAGTTGAGAAATCTGGACTAATCCTCGAAGACAACTTACTGAAGATAATGATACATCAACATTCTTCTGTTGCCTCAACAAGCAAAGGACTCTTGCAAGAGATCCATTTTCAGTATAAAAATCTTCAAACTCATATTTGCTTGAGCACAAGAAATCCAGAAATCCATTCTTTATAATTTTAAGGCCTATCTTGAGAACAAAATGGTGCAACCATGGCAGTGAAGAATTTTGTTTATCCATCTTATTATGGGTACCTGGGAAGGCGAATGCCCTATCAAGTATACTACAAAACATATGAAGAACTGCTGAAATAACCCATAACAAAGAAGCCATAGATGCAACTTCAACATGGCTCATGCTCTTCTTCGGGTCAGCAATAAGTGAAGATATATAAGGTATATCTCTTAATGATAACCAACTTATAGCCAGGTCAATCATTGGAGAAACATGGTTCCAAGACCAAAATTCTGCCGCATAGACAGAAAAATCAATAGTTTGTTTATTTACCTGATCCATAGAATGAAGATTAGGTAGCCTTTGAGCTAAGGCCTCCAGAACTAGGTATGCTTCCCTTGTAATGGAAGTGAATTCACCCAAAATGTCATTTCCAATTATCTTGGTAAATGTAGGAGGGCTAAGCCATAAACACATAGCAGGGAAAAAATCTACAAAGTATGTAATGCAGAATCCATATTGGATAAAGACCCTCCACAAGCGTAACTGTTCGACCATCAAGGCTGAAGTGAGTTTACAGTACTCCCTTCCAGATTTTACCCAACTCTCAAGGGTAAACACATTTTTGTACCAGTGCCACATTGCCTGTTGAAACACTCCACGCTTCACAAAATCTAAGCATACTTGTTTGTTCGCTTGAGATAAAACCTACATACAGAAGAAAGTTGCTTAATAACAATATCATTGTGTCTGAAGCAGCAACCTGTCTGCTAAAAGATCAGAAAAAGAGTATGAAATCATCATTTTCCAAAGAGAATCCTCAATCGGAGAAATGTAAGAATGAGATTTCAAAATTAATGAAATAAGGACAAATGAATGCTGATATTCAATAGCACTAGCATAAGACTGAAACTTAGATAGGGCAGACAACACATTACAGAATTTTATTATACAAGTTACAGATTATGCAATAGAGGGATCAGACATCTCAATTCTCAATCGACTAGGGTAACAAAGGCAGTTACAAGGCTGACTTGAACATTAATATGCAAATCTGAATATTATGAACTTAAACAACTTTTTCTAGTGAACTGACAACTTTTATAGAACTAGCTTCCTCTGAACAAGAATAAATTCCTAAAAGACTACAAACTAACAAGGGCAAATAAACATTATAGCAGAGTCAGATAACCAGCTTCAATCAAATAACATTGATTTTCAGCTGTGGATTGGAGAGTTTGCATATGAAGACAACATGTACACTGTCAGTTGTAATGCCCATACAAGTTAACACAAGAGTGCTTAATCTTGTGCTTAGCTCACGCTTCAACCAAAAAGATGTGTAGACTGTTTGCATATGAAGACAAGATGTACACTGTAAGTTGTAATGCCCAAACAAGTTAAACAGAAGACCCTTCTGTCTGTACTCCTAATAATAGGTTCTGAATTCTCTGTGAATGAGTATATTTGCTTAATGATCTAATAGTTTTTAATCCCCATCATTAGCTCCCAGAATAGAGGTAGTGATATACAGAAACCAAGCAAGTTAGTTCACTGTACTACAATATACAAGAAAGTTGCATCACAGAAGAATTTCAAAGCAAATGACCCTAAATGTAATCATTCTGTATTAACAAAAGATATCATGAACACTTCAACTCACTCTTCTGTATACCAATAAATGTAAAATAAGCATCATTACAGTCCATGTTTGCTTTACATCCATAAGCATGATAACCACACTGTGCAAACTGTTTGTCATTCCAGCAGTCATTGTTTATGGCATCATGAATCAGAAAGAATATCACATAAATTAACTGGGACCATATGACTAACCAAAAATACCAGTTTGCCAAACAAAGTTTGTGTAGCAATAGGACCCCACATTTCATGCATGTCTATGCTTAAATTGGTGGCTGTATAAACATATAGATATACTAATCTCGTTTAATGAGAAGAAACAGAAAATGAAGAATTATGTGGTGATAAAAAAAATTTCACAGCATGCTACTATAACAGTATCACAAGACTACAACATACAGTCTGAAAACATCTTATTAAACAGAAATACAGAAGCGGATACAATCTATTTTACTGCAACATAAACTAGATAGAAAAACATAATCAACAAAAACTGACTTAGATCTAAAAATAGCAAGTGCAATCAAAGAATGACTAAGATTTATTGCCAAAACTAATAATAAACATGAAGTGTTTTATAGTTCACATACTGCTCATAAGATCATGCAGAATTTGAGATTCAAAAGAATATATCATCCAAAGGAAACATATCATTTCAGTCGAGCCGGGATCTAACCTTCAAAAGAAGAACAGCTTTTAACTGGGATGGATATCGTTCCACCCCTTGCTTGGTGAATATCTTAACAACCGTTTGGATAAGGTTTGGGCACTTCATAACAGCATCAGCACAAGTTGGGGAGTGTCTGGCTACAGCAACAACTATAGAAACAAGGGACTCTTCTAAAGCTGGAAGAGGGTCCATCTGAATCAACAGAAAAATATTTAAAAGACACAAACCTTTGGCAATTTTAAAATTTTCAAGAAGGAAAAAAAATTGATGATGGGAAAAGAACAATGAGCCAAAATTCACCTCCGCTTAACATGGACTATTGATATAAAATTTTTGCTTCAGAAAATAAAACAAAAATAAACAAGAAAAAAAAAACATATCTAGCATATACACATTCTATAGGCACCATCAAATCACGAGATCTTAATCACAAACACTGATGAATTGTTGTAGTCAGGGCTGATCTCTAATTGTCTCATATAAATTTTATGTATTTATTTAAATTACTTTGCTTATCTGGCAGCAACAAAGTTAACAATAAAACTAATGCTGGTTACAACATGAAACCATGATGTTGTGGTATAGCTGCCTACTTAGGCTACTAAATTAGTTTTAGTTCACCAAAATATTTGAAGTACTACCAAAAAAACTCGAGGTCCTATTTTAATCCCCAACATCCTAGAAAAAAAAACAAACTGCAGCAAGTCATCTAGATCAAATTACAAAGAAAAGGGGCACAAACCTACATGAACTGTCTGATGTCATGATATAACAATATGCACTCTGTAATGTAGAAAGCAGAAATTCATAATATGCTAACCTCCAAAAGATAGCAAATTCTGGGAAGTACCCCCATCCTAACAAGGCCAGAAGCAACATCTTGTCCTGCCACAACAACATCATCTTGAATTGTATGTTTCTCTTCATTTTCATCATCTTCACTATTCTGTTCATTAGTAAGGAGAATGTTTGAAGGTTTTGTGTTGTACTTCCAGAATCCACCGTGAAGAAAACCGCCATCAGCCTCAGGTCTACTCCGAAATACAGGAGCCATAAAAGTATTCTTCTTACTAGTGGTTACTTTCTGCATTTTAACAGAAGAATGGGTAATATAAAAAACAACAGATAAATCAAAAAACAACTCCTAGAGTAATGTAAGTTCTACCTCTGCAGTATCAAAGAAGATCTCATTTATGTCAAAGCTCAATATGGACTGAATTGTCTTGCAACAAGCCATTACCACAGAATCATGGTTATCATCCAAAGCAATCCTGTAGATGAGCTCAAAGGTTTAGAAACTGAGACAAGTATTCACATGACACAAATTGAAATTTGTCAAACTCAGATATTATCAATAAACAGCAGCTAACTCATACATGTTTAGGAAAAAAATAGCATACTAAGTAATAACAAGGTTCCAGCTACTGCATCACAATAATATTAAAATCAATGCAGTCAGAAAAAATATTATTAATACAGAACCAATGCATCCACTAAAACAGAAAGTTCTCTATCAATATTATTCACCATGTGGTTTAGCATGTCAATCAACATATTCTTACAATTATTTGTTTTATACATTATCTCATACTGTATGAAAATTCTCTGCTGGAGTTTTACTGCAATCAGCAGGAGCCAATAAGCTATAGCCTACATGAAATATAAATCCCACAAACTCAAATGCTATTGTCTGATCCCATTACGCAGCCTTTCCCCATTTGAGAGCAACTAGGCTGAGAGGAATCTTTCAAGCATGAAGAAGCTTATTAAATGCATTAAACATATTTACTTGAGCGACTCTCAACTTAGTCTTGAATTACAATTCACCATGAAGAAACAACATAGCAACCATAAAAAAATATTTCATCCTTACTAGGATTCTAGACCAGGGAGGAATATAGATATTCAAACTATGTTCATCTCTAAGAAAATGTGTCAAAAGAGAAAGCTGGAAAAACCTATGTCTGTGTATATTGCAAGAATATCAGAAATTCCATATAAAGCAACATAAAAATACTTTAAAACACAAATCTTGAAACTATGAATTTTTTTCCCTAAATCTCAGTTCCGTAATTGCTAAATTTTTACCTTAATGAAAGAGCCATCTGAGGTTCTGGACCAAGGACAAAAGCCCAAACAGCTTGCCAATCAACAAAATAGTCGACAGGGTTTGTTTTTCTGACATGAGAACAGTTATCCATATGTTGTAAGTTGTGTAAAGCCTTGCTGAGCACAGATGCTAGTAGCTTCAAGGCAATAGCCCGCTGTCCAGGAATCTGGAGTTGAAACATGTAAAATGATTGAGATATTATTTGAGAAGAATATCACCATTTGAAAGGTATGGTAAGAATACAAGCATAATAATCCTGATACTTGAACTAAAATATCGGTGTATAAGAGGTATGCACCATGCGATGGTAGTGGTAATCCAACAAAAAAGTCTTTTATGCAGAAAACAAATAATAGAAACAAATTGTGTAATAGAGATCTAGTCCATGAAAATGAAAAATAGACTAAATGTGGCATGATTCAAGAAATAGTAGTTCTTTCCAAGCAGTTGCATTTTACAACATTATTAGTAGTACTAATAATCTTTATCTAAATATGGAAATGTCTTTTCCATATTTGAAGAGTTTGTGATAATAAACACATTCATTAATAATGTTAACTTAAAAGAATGACCTCTAAAGCTGTGGTGTCTCCCTTGACACACAAAATAAGCATATGTTGAATGGACCTCCACCTTGGTAGAGAAGGCTTTCTGTCGATTAAATATTTTGGGGCTTCATGTCATTGTAATTTATAGCATTAAAACAATAATAAAAGTCCTTAGATGGAAGTCTAGAAGATAATCCAAAAGTATCTCCCATGCATCTTTACAAAGCAATAAAGAGCATCATTCCTCCTTAAATCAATATCTTCCCAAAGTAAGCAATATTTTGAACGTGGCCAACCAGTCAACAGCTAGTTTTTTTACTTGTATAGATGGAAAAAACCAACTGAAATTGGATGACTGCATTTCTGAATCAATTTCTTCTTTAGTAGTCTGAGAAAAAAACTCAAACTCTGCATGAGAAGAGTTTACTTGGCTCTACTTGTCAATGTTTACAACCTTATCCCTACAAGTAGAAAAAATTGTTTACTTGACTCGAACCCTAGTCACAAGGGTTGCAAATAAGCACTTTACTGTAGTACCATGACACCCCAAAAGAATCTGGGAGGGAAAAAACACTTCTCCTACCTTGAGTTTGATGTGTAGAACTAGTTTCCATTAACAAAAAAAAGACAGAAAAGGATGAATTCAGCAACACTGATCCTGTCATGATATGGAGCAACCACTTTCACTGAGCCTCAATAGGTTATAAAGCAACGCAAAGTTAGAAAATGAATCACAATGACTACCCTTCATATCTATCTACACAATCAATCCATCATGATTCTTCCTTGATCAGGCATCTTTGTTTTCTTCATGGATGAATAGCAGATTAGTCCTATACTTCAAGAAAACAAAATGGAGCTGTCATTCTGGCTTTACCCACAGAGCAGAAGAATCTGTAAAACAAGATGCTAAAAGAATGACTTTTTCTTAAGCTCAGGAAAGTGGTAGCAAACTGACCATACTCCTAGTGAGTGCTACTGCCTCATGGATTGTGTACCCAACAGCAGCAGGATCTCCCTCAGTTCGAAGCAAGTCACGTTCAGCTACGTTCTCAACACTACAAGGACCCACGTCAGGCTTGTCACCTAATAAAAGGAAAGATAGCCACAAAACAACATCACCAGATGGTTTAAAAAGCAAAGGAAAACTACCAAGCCAATGAAGGAGTGAATAGAGAGATAAGCAAATGTACACTCACAATTAGAGTAGATAGATTTTCTAGAACTCATTCTCGAAAAGAAATACAACAAAAACAACAATGATAATGACAAGGACACATCAGACGAGCATAAGTGCTTGCTCACAATTCAAGCGGATAGGTTTTCTAGAATTCATTCATAGAAAAGAAATAGAACCAAAAATAACAATGAAAATGGGAAAGACAAACCACAAATGATAAACCCCATCTATCAATTGATGTGTCCTTACCCTAGTGTACTAAATAAATGATATTTGATTTACAAAAAATAATAATAATGTGTCCTTGACATCTAAGAAATTGAGAACCACCTTTCGTATCCCTGCCATGTGTACTAGTTAAATAAATGGTTTGTTGTTATTCACTGACAATGGCAACCGTAAATGGCAGTTATTCATTGAGAATAGATATTCAAATCCCAACTACTTTTGGCATAGACATTCCTTTCTTTCCATTTGAAGACCAAACAGTGTCAAGCTTACTTCAGTTATGCTACCACATCAATTGGTAATGGAGTCAGGACGAATTGATATAAAAAGAAGGGCTTATGGATGACATATTTAACCCAAGTGGAGCAAATGTGGGAGAAGAAATTAGACGAATGTACAAGATGGAGAAAGATAAGAGGAAGAAGAGAAAAATAGATGAAGAAGCAAGAGGGAAACAGAAAAGGGTAAGAAAATATTGGGCCAACAAAATGAACTTCATAAGTGCATGTGGTTTAATAATGATATTTTTTATTTATGAAAATTTAGTTGGTTCTAATTCTATCTTAGAAAAAACAAGTTCTAGACTATGTAAAACTAAAACTAAATATATGATGTGCAAATTTAGAAAAATCAAGAAAAATTTAAGGAAATTTTTAAGATAAAAATAGAGGAAGTTCTCATAAGCAAATGGTTGAGATATTTTTCATATGTCATCCAGCATGAATGGAAGATTGCTTGATTAAAGTAGGATGGTTTAATTGAACAGGAGCATCAAAAGGTGTCACTTAGCTTAATTAAAAGAAAATTTTAATAGACAGTTGAATGACCATGGATCAACAGGACAGATCAGTACTTACTGCATGATACATATACTGCACCATCCATGGACTGGAACATGGAGTGCCCGATTTCACTTGCAGAGCGAGGCACACCGCCAAACAAGCTAAATAAATCAGGCTTACCACATGGTCCAAGCCTATTATCTGGCCTTGATTGGGCAGTCAGCCCGATTCCTTTTTTAGTTTTTCCCTGATTGAAATCTAAAAATAACACCCCTGGCATGCCATTCTCTCTCTCTCTCTCTCTCTCTCTCTCTCTCTCTCTCTCACGTCCATTATCATTGCCACCCACCACCCTTGATCCTACCAAATTGGTACTCCTCGATCATCGCCTTCTCTCCTCTGCTGCCTCCTCCCCGCTTCTACTTCTTTGCCACCCCCCATCCTCTACTTCTCTGCCGCCGCCTCCCTTACTCTTCTTCTCCCCTCACTCCACCCCCCCCCAAATAAACCCAACCCCTCCTTTTCTCCCCTCTATCTCTTTCCCTCATTTGTACTGTGATACGTTCGACATATCATGTGTAGTACATTGGAACTAACTGCGTCCTGTGCCCAAAACTGAAAACCATGTTATGGGCAGCTCTATATTATACGATACTTTACACTTAGGAACAAACATACAAAAGTTCAGTTTCTGAGACATAGATGTTGAGATGAATATGTAATGTCCTTGGAAAAGTAAAAAACAAATTCAGATACATGTATTTGAAAGCAATTAAGAGTAGTTCCGACTGAGTATAAGATGAAGACAAAAAATCTACAGTTGCATAAAGATATTTAAAAGATTATGCACCAGCGAGAAAAAGTGAACAATTTAAGATCAATGGTACAAGAGGAGGACAAAGGAAAATTTTATAAGAAATGATAAAAACAAATATGATGACTTGGTTTGACCGATGATATAAGCCTCCATAGAGCTCAATGGTGTGACAAGATCCATAGAGCTGACCCCATATAATTGGGACCTTACAGGATGTCTAAAGATATGACGTGATTTCGTTCTCACATCTCATTGCACTAAGAAATAGGTGCTCTCTTATAAGATCCAACTAAACTTTTACTTTCCTAGGTACTTGTTCACTTCAAATAAGACTATAAACATTTTCAAAAAAATGGAAAAAAAATTAACAGTTTAAACCTATTCCATCTCAAACTCTGTTTAGGACAACTAGGCAACCAAATTTGGATTGACGAAGGCTCATTCACAACCCAAAAGCTGAGTAAGTTGCCCTAAATAAGCTTGAACTATTTCCTGATCTATGAGACTCATAGATCAAATGCCTCCCAAATGCAGTTTATCTTGATGTTTTTATTACAATAAAGAATTTTTTTTTACAAGAATTACAGTGGCTAAGAAGTTACAAACTAAGGCCAATTAGTCTCAACATGAACTACAGAAGACCTAAAACAAACCCCTAACCCTACAATATATCAATCTTTCACATTACCAACTATTTTCTTCATAGATCATGTTATTTATTGATTGAAAAAAAAGTTGGGCATACTAGCATTTTTTCTGTTAGATCCTCTATGGGACATTCCAGAGAAAAAAAATTGAAGGGTACAAATAAAAATTAATAACTAAGTACATCCTTTCAAGAGTGGAATGTCACAGGAGAAGCAGAACAGCTGTCCAAAATCAAATTGTATCATGTTTCTTCACAGCAGTCAATCAAAGAATAGCTTGTGTCTGACCTTGCAACTCAAAGATTAAAAGGTTTGGTAGCATGCAATTAATTCAGTTTAACACACAAGTAAAGATATTTGTTTCTTATTATGCAATCTCCCTAGATAAACTGTTCAAAGACATATTGTTATCATTCGCCGGATAACCAGAAAAACCATGACTTTGTACACTAGAAGACAAAATCGTTGATACCAAGTCAGGTCATTTGGCCAAAATTTATGCCATAAAGGGAAGAGAAAATACCACTACGAATGTGCTGAGCAGAATCAATTTCCAAAACATTTCCATCCAGTGAAAACCGTAACGACCTAACCTTCTCAACTCTCTCACTCCAAGCCTTCCATGAGCTATTATTTGCCATAGGCTTTGTACTCTTTCCACTTTCAGCCAGCTTGGCACTCACAAGCATCTGTTGTCCCTTATTCTGTTCATGCTCAATATCATTCCTGCTCCTTAACGTTTTCTGTCCATGCTTCCTCAGCATCTCTACTAAAGCAGGATCCATCTTCTCCATTATCTCAGCTCGTGCCTCTGCTATCTCTTCCTCTGACATCTGCTTTAGCCGGGACAGATTCTCAGCGTCTATGTCATCCATGAGAGAGGAAGACCCTTGATTGTTGGCCTCGGTCATCTCTACATTGTTAATAACATGACTTTGCCCAGGCCTTGCAGGGACCTCATTTACAGCACACGAGGAATCCAAATCACTGTCTCTTGGTGCATCAGATTGTAACTTCCCCATGATAGACTTTGGTTCAATCGTTGTGGTGATCGCTGCTGAAAAGTTTCTGTTCATCAAATCCCTCAGTGTCATCTCCTCACTGTCCAGCATATCAACATTTGGTGAAGAAGTCCTAGGGATAGCTTCCTTCTTTCCTTCACTTATAGCAGCACTGCTCTTCTTTACCTGAATTACTTTTCCAGCGTCAGCTTTTGCTTCCTTCTTGGATTGTGGTACAGAAGCATCATCCTGAAGAACAAATTCCTTCCACCTGCTAAAGTCGAGGGATTCCTTCTTCTTCCTCTCGATAGGGTCTGCAAATGACGCGATGGGGTCGTAATCGGTGTCATCCTTGTCTTCCTCCATGTCATCCTCCTCAGCGTCAACACTCGCAGAGCCGACTGGCGCCCAGTGCTGCAAGAGTCCAGAAAAAGAACAGTGAGCGACATCGATGACGATGTCGAAGAAAGTGGTAAGAAGGGTTTGCTTTCCCCCATTCCTACCGGACCATGGGAGCGTTGGCGAGCGACGGGAAAGGGGAGGACGGTGGGACGGGGAAGAGGAACAGCGTAGGACTTGCTGCTGCCCTCGCCGGAGGGGGGGAAGCCCTTCTCGACGATACCACCGACGAGTCCAGGCGCGTGAAGTAGCTCATGCACTATCTTCTTAAGGGCGAAGGCGGGGCCTCCGGGCTTGTTCGAGGGGCGGTACTTCTTGGCGGATTTCTCCGCTTCCATGGCGACGCTCTTCGTCTTCCGAGAGGTACCCAACTAGGGTTTATGACGTGCACCAGTACTTGCGAGGCCGACGGCTAGCCATGACGGTGCTTAAGAACGGAGGAAGGGATCTTATCGGGTCGGATCCAAATCAGATGCCCCAATATCCGATCCAATGCAAAAAATCCATAGGTCACAATTATACTATGGATTAGAAAGAAATGTGTGTACTATTGAAGTCACACAAACAAAATACATTTATAACCATTAAGTAATCATCAAGAAGTCAAGTAAAATAGTTTGTTGAGATTATAATCAAGTAAACAAGAAAGAAAAGCTAGTTATGTTCATTATTCATGTTAACGTGTTTTTTCTAAAATTTAATAGAAAGGATAAACCTCTAAGAAGTTTCTTAAATATTTTTTTTGCCGTATGAAAATTATTTTGTATTTATTTTTTCTTAATTTTCTTTAGTTTTTCTTTCCAGTATATGACGATTAGATTTTTTGTAATATAAATAAATTTTAAAAAATAAAAAATAATCAAACAAGGAATAAAACTCTAATGAACACATTGACTCCTTCCATGCAAGATGATCGAATCTTCAATAAAAACACCTTCTCGACTTATTTCCTTCCTCGAATCCGCATCTTGTTACTGACAAGATCATGAAATATATATCAATGCTATATTGTTGATTGTTTGGTAAATTCAAATGGATTCGTTGTCGCTCATACATTCTTCACCTAAATCTATCAGGTTTTTCGGCATCGTTTCACGTAAAATGCACGCTACTAAACTGATTTTGCTTAAAATTTTACTAAATAATCCTTATCAGAATTCTATTCAGTTGAAACTTACCGAATGCACATTACTCGATCAAGAAAATTCAGTCTTCGAATAAAGAAAAAATCCTACTTGCATAATATAGCTTTTGCATTTGAACTTTTTTTCCTTCCATTAATACATGGCCCAGTGACTAGAGACGCATTGCACAATTTGGAGAGATGCTATGATTCACATTAACAGATTGTGCAGCTAACACTTCTGGAAGATACACACGGATAACACATTTTTTCCTGGCCTCAGGAATTCATCTAGGAGAGGCTGTGATGTCTCAACATATGAAGTCCAAAACCATATCAACATTTTTCTATCATTGATCTCTGTACAAGACAATGTCACTACTTAAACTAAATATCTTCCTATCACTTCTTACTGTTTCTAATAAAAATATTCTCAAGTCTGTTGTTTCTTTCCTGGGACCACTAATACTAATTAACTTATCTAAACACAGCATCTATATGTCCACTTTAAGCATAACATGCTTCTGAAAAAAGAAACATGCATAACAGATGAATGTGTTATTATGAGTGTAAGAAGCAATGATGTCTCAATTATTTGGGTTTGATTACATGGATCTTCTCCATCATTAACTATATACAAGACAATCTCTCTATTAAATCAAAGATCATTTAAATTCCTTCTTATTGTTTCTAGTATAGGTCTTTCACTCCTGACGCTCCCTCTTCTCACTCCATTAACACTAATCAACTCACTTCATGTAACTATAACATCTATAAATCTTTAGGAAACATGCCTAATAATATATTGTTGTGTCATGGAGCCTTCCAGTGGAATCTACACTTTAAAAATCTTATTTCTTCTCATGGCCAGAACTAACATCCCAAGGTTCACAAAATGTAGGCAGTAACTCCATTCCGAAAGCCCAAACCAATTTTTTTCCTTAATCTATTGTTTTAGAACTCTACCAAGCCTATCTGTTGCAAAGATTGGACTATATATCACCAAAACTAAACCAAAACTACAAATTGCATCAAGTGGCAGTCAAAAAATAAACAATTAGCATTTGAAAGATTGAACTCCAGACCAAACAACAGATTATGTCAGGTGGCAAACCATAGACAATGGTTGCATGTGTCAGTGCATCCATCTTGTAAGTCAAAATCATTGCGCATGGAGGAAGATAGTAGTAATCAGCAAGTTACCTATCTTCACAAAGATAGATATGAAATGAACATATAGTTAGTACAGGTCGAAACATAATCCAATAAACAGAGTTGTCCAAGAGACATTGTCAATCACCCATTTGACAAATGATGATTGCAGTATTCAAACCATATATGCAATAAGGTTACATGGGGTAGAATAGGAAATATAATCTGAAATATCAATCATTATGCTCTCCCTCACAGAGCTTACCATGAAGCTTCATGTTCTTCTTCACTTCACTGTGCAGAAAGGACAGTACTTGACAGTGTGGCGAACAAATGGTCGATCTAGAGAAAAATGACGGCGAGTGTGATCAGGATTATAATTGTACACACTAATGCCTGCAGAATATAAGGCGAGAATTAGATCAGTTCTAACTTACCTACATAGAGATGCAAACTCCTCATCAATACTTAGATCCCACAAATGCGAAGGAATATTAAGATGGTTACCTTTATTCCTATGACAGAAAGCAAGCTCTTGAATGTTCACTTACAAGGACCAGATGCAGAAGAATCAAAGTAACTCCTATTGTAGTCTAAACCAAACTACATAATCTGGATGCAAGACTGGAGTAATGCATGATTAACTATTTACTGTAGTTCCCTTTGCCTCTCTCATATCTTCCGCAAAAATCCTCAAGCTTTACTGCTTTCATCATGAAACCACTCAAGGTTAACAGCCTAAAGTTAATTCTTCCAAGGTTGCCATATCTAATTTCTCGCAAGAACTAGCATGTGTTTATGCTCGGTCACCATGTTGGTGACCGTGAGTAGAAGTTCAAACTAGGTGTGCACAATCTGTGCCCCAAACCAGGTGAAGAAACCCAAACCTGGGATGTCACAATCCGAGCCCAAAACCACGTGAACCTTGCTGCCAAAAAGGTCTAAATGCAAAAATGGTAGCCAATCCTTCCAATTCCTGATGTTAGACAACTAGGTTGTTCCTAATCTACTTTAGGTAAGGGCTAACCACACCCAATGGTGCTTGGGGCAAGTGTCTCTCCAAATCTAACAGAGTCAATGCTAGTATATTTAAATTAAGCTCACTAGAATTGTCCATGCATGAATTCTTGTTTATTGGTAACTTCATCTAGTTTCTGGTAGTTAACGGCTAGAAAAACCATTAACAGCTTATAGAAGATAGCTTGCAGCAATTGCCTGATGGACCCATAAATTTAAAGAACAGACAAAGAAAGGATTTTTATATCATGTAATAGTAGATACATAGATAGATAGATAATAGAAAGAGAGAGAGAGAGAGACCGCTATTGCTGAAGCAGCAAGGCCAATTCGTTCTCGTGGATCCTTGTTATAATATCTGCATAAGTAGAGAGTTGCAGCACAGTACCATATCAATGGGCACAAAAATCCTAAAAGCAAACTGCAAGAGAGATTGACATAAGCATGTCAAAAAAAGGATGTACAGGAGGAAAATCCATATTAGGAAGAGTCCATACTCACGATGACCATCCAATGCCACAACCATAGCATGGAAGTGGTTTTTCAAACAACATCAATCTTGGGTCTTCTTCATCTCTTATCAGAACATATTTTCCACCACAGTCCTTACAGTCAGAAGATTTCCCTGTTTTCATCATAAGATCTCAGTAAGAATTACACTTTGATATGGTACTCAAAAGAAAACTCATTGAGTTAAAAGCTTAAATATTTCAAGTTTTACAATGAATACTATTTCCCCAATGGTTATTTATTTAGTCACAGAACCATTGGATATCTTTAATTTTGATGAGCCTGATGAGGTTTCAAATGCACAATTATCACAAAGGCTTCAGGAAATCTATCATTAAAAAGTACTGAATATACTTCAGGTTTATGGCTACTCTGCAATAAATTAAGCCTTCGTGGCCTTTGGTCTCAAATCACGTCAAACAGAAATTCACTCAACACCTTAAAGAATAGTTAAAACTAAACGAATCAACTTCTATACCGATGATAGATGGTGTTTATCGTGGGACATTGTTTCTGTACAGGCAGAATATGGCCTGGTACATCCAAATCCCTGATAACTAGTGTGTTGGTGCCAATGTTCAGTATATAGTACAACAACCCCAGATTTCTTCATTCTGGAATTAAGAAACAGAACTCTTCTACAACCAACGGAGCTCAATTCCTTCCAGTTGTTGGGGAAATATATATGAAACAACTATTTTGCATTATGCATTGATATTTACCAACAAAAGTAGACCCAGGGACCCATATTGGAAAGTTCATCAATGTTCATATATCTGTAGTTCCATTTTATAAGAAGGAAATACCATTCGGTGTGCAATTGAAAGAGATGAAAATTTGCAAGTGCACATTTTACTCACTGTGTGGTGTGTGTTTTGGCCTACACTAACATCTGAGAAATCATAAAACAAACTCATATCCGATACCAAAAGCCATCATTCAGATTGCACAAGAATGAGAAGAAAAGGCCTACTAGAGAAATATCAAGCACTAGGACACAATTACCTTTCTCCATGTATGCATGAACTGCAGGATCAAATAAACAGTCAGTTTGTATGTGTGGATTGCTTTATTGGAGAAATAAGCAGTTCTTGACCTTTGTAAATCTTAGTACACCTGATAATAGTGTGATGGAATTGCTGTTAGTTTTCATCAAAAGTTGAGCTTATCTTTTACCACCAAATGATACAAAAGTAAGCATATGAGAAAAGAAAATCATGAACAGATGAAAAAAAGGAAAGCTTGCACAAATATCACCAGTACAGAATCCGTTCACAGAAAAGGGCATAACATTCTTAGGGCACCATGATATAGTCCACAAACTGGAGGATTAAATTTACTAGATTTCAGTTTATGAAGCCATAAAAAGCATCAAATGATCTAATAATAAGCACTCTGCCTATATCTATGAAAGAGGCATCTTGGAACAGACAATCGTAATTCAATAATCAGACAATCAAGATAAAAATCTGCAGAAGGATATGTTCACTAATGTGGATGAAATGCCAAAGGTTTGCTACACACTTCATTTTTATTCCAGAGTTCAAAGTTATTTAAGCCAGCCAGCCTATATTACACAGATAACCTATTTTTGTAATCATAATCAATTTTGATACTTGCACCAAAGTCTAAAAGAAAAAACTTCATCCTTACTTTTTAGAAAAAGAGCAAATAGACCCATAATAGAGTTGTGTCTTAACAGCCTTAGCCATATCAACAGGTCAAATTTTCAAATGTTCAACCCATGAAAAGGGGTTGTGCGAGCTTCTTAGATCTCTGGAACATGAAACTCCGATGGTGAAATTGACATGCCTGACGCTAACATGCTATGTGTTACATATTATTGTCAAAAACAAAAATTTTATCCCTAATCTCAACCTCCCTAGCATCCAATTTTTCTCTCTTCCCGAAACCCCTACATGAATCTGAGACTCCCTTCCTACAGCAGACAGTTTTGCAGAAAGCAGATGAACCCGCCAAATCGTCTACTCCTAATGCCACCTCAAGGGCAACCAGATTAGAGACGAAGTGCCATCTCATATCTACCCGCAAGATTCCGAACGACAATGGACTCTATGCATTTAAAATCGAGTATATCCGAAACTACAAGATCGAGAAGAACGAGATTCGCTCTTCTCGATTCGCAGAACGAAGAACAGGAAATGAACTAAAAGAAGAAGAAGAACAACTAGAGATTTGAGATGATTAACTCAACCGCGAAATAGATGGTGTGAGATCAACGCAAAGCACACAAGCAACAGCGGCAAGAAGAAGAGACCAGACGGAGGTCGATCGAGCCGTGCGCATCCTCTTTCGTGGGTTAAGGTTTTAATATTGTGCTAATCCGACACCGCGGTAAAGGTACCGCCCAAGATATCCATCGGATGCATGTATCTTTTAACGGGTCGGATTTCTTGCCTTCGTGATATCCAACTTGAGGTAAAGATATATTCACGGGATTGCATGTATCTTGTAGCGGGTCGGATTTTTTGTATAAGTTATACCAATACTGAGGTGAAGACACCGTCCGGTACATCCATAGGATGGCATCTATATTGTAGCGGGTCGAACTTTAATACATCCGTAGTACGACATGCATATTATAGCGGGTCGGGTTTGTTTTTGGTGTTTGCGATATCCAATTCGCTTAAGTCGGAAATAATGACTTCCTTTCCTTTATTCCCAAAAAGTACTCTTTGACCACATTTGGTCTAAGAGTGGGCCCCAAAAAAGTATCTGAGAAGGGTACTCGGTCAATGAGTCATAAAATCTTTTGCCCTTTGTTCCATATGACTCGCGTTCAACGCCAATCTTACCTTAGCGTCCACTTCAGAAAGCTTGTGTTCATCGTTTCGTCTCTCCAAGAATTCCTGAGGCAGTAACCTTCTTCCTTTCCTCGAGAAACCCTTCTGTTCTTTTCTTATAATCGAATCCTTTCTGTAACTTTGATTCGAGATCAGGCCGTATCTCTGATGCTTCACTCATCTTGCATGCTTTCAGCCGGAGGACGAGAGAAAGACGGTCTTCTTCTCCTGCCTCTTGTCATCGAGATGAGACAGTGGACCAAAAGGCGGCCATGGCACGCCGTCGCCGCCAT
Source organism: Musa itinerans (assembly GCA_001649415.1). Classification (NCBI taxonomy): domain Eukaryota; kingdom Viridiplantae; phylum Streptophyta; class Magnoliopsida; order Zingiberales; family Musaceae; genus Musa; species Musa itinerans. Next base: position 491,016 of record LVTN01000032.1, read on the forward strand.
CTCTGCCGTCTTCGGGGTGAGCGTCTTTAGCTCCAAAGTCCAACAGGAAAGAAGGAGAGAAGCGTGCGATGCAGAAGACTCCCAGGTCATCTTGAAAGCAGGCGAGCACAACGACACAGAACGCGGAGTTGTGTTCCATAGCATCGGCTCTATGATCTGGTCAGCCAAGGTTGGTCGCAAAGATGGTGAGCCACGCCATGGCGGAGAAGATGGCCGCCAGGCGCAAGAATCGGCATCCTCGTCAAGTGCAAGCAGCATGGGTTCCAAGAACTCGCCTAACCAAAGAACAGGACGTTAGGAGGAGATGACGCGTGCATGGAGGTTCTTGTTCTCTCTTTCTTTCCCTTGACTGTTGCTATTGCATCCATGCTTGGAGGGAGATTTGATTCCTTGAGAGTTGTGAACTCATTGTAAAATCACATCTAGGCCAACGTTTTCTCCAATCGATCCTTCCAATCGTTGTTGATGGCGTGATGTAATGATCTTAATCTTCCTCGGTTAGTATGATCAGTTTATAGTTCTTTGATTGTGGCACAATAGCTAAGTTTCCTACATATTTGTCCCCTATCTTCTATTTATTTTTTAGTAATTTAAATGTTTAAATATAAATAAAAATATTAATTAGTTTAGTCAGTAAAAATTTTGACAGTATGTGGTAAGGACTTGGGCTCAAATCTCACGTTCATCACTTTACATATATACACACACATATATATATATATGTATATATATATATATATGTATATATATATATATATATATATGTATGTATATATAAGCCTAAATGCAAGTCAAATAAAGAACGAACTGAGTGCCACTTCGAAATTAGCAAATATAAGCCTCTCTTATTTTGATCTAAAGATAGAATGAACTGAGAGAACGAGACTGAGTCGGTACGAGTAAAAGATGGATCGACGCCGGTGGTGGTGTTTTCCCCTCTCCATCAAACTATATATAGATTGCCGGGCTGTGGCTCCCCTCCCTTCTCGCCACCTTCCTTCTCCTTATATAATAGTGCCATCGAACTCTTCCAACCCTCATCAAACCCACCACCAGTTCGGTCGACTGTTCTGGTCCGGTCTGGTGCTCCACCAGAGAGAAGAGGGATTCGTATAGAGTTTTTGGAAGGAGAAATCGTACACCAAGGAGGGAAGGAGGAGAAGGGTTATGTGATGGAGTCGAGGCCGAGGTTTTTCTTCTTCTATCTCCTCTTCCTGGCCTCCGCTGCCTTCTCTAATGCCCACATCGGGGACTTCGATGAGTACTGGCAGAAGAAGGCCGAAGCGGCAAGCTCCAGAGCTCAAGGATCCTACAACCCCGACCCTGAGTCAGTCACCCAAAGCTTCAACGAGGCAGTGAGCAAGTAGGTCCACTTATTCTCCGCTCGTGTTATTCTCCTCCTCCAAGAAGAACAACAGCAGAACCATTACGGTATTAGCTTTGGAGTAATGATGATGCTGCATGCAGGGATCTGGAAAGGAACGTCACAAGGAGGAGCCTTCGCGGCAAGCACAAGTTCAACGGCCCATGCGTAGCGACGAATCCGATCGACAGGTGCTGGAGGTGCAAGAAGGACTGGGTGCAAAACCGCAAGCGCCTGGCCAAGTGCGCCAAGGGCTTCGGCCGGCACACAACCGGCGGGAAGAACGGGGACTTGTACGTCGTCACGGACGCCTCCGACAACGAACTCATCAACCCGAAGAAGGGCACGCTCCGGTACGGCGTGATCCAGGACCCGCCGCTATGGATCGTCTTCGCCAGCGACATGATCATCCGCCTCAGCGAGGAGCTCATTGTCACCAGCGACAAGACCATCGACGCCCGGGGGAGTAACGTCCACATCATGGGCGGCGCCGGCATCATGCTCCAATTCGTGCACAACGTCATCATCCACGGTCTCCACATCCACGACATCAAGGCCGGCAACGGCGGCATGATCAGGGACTCCGAGCACCACTTCGGCCTACGCACCAGGAGCGACGGTGACGGCATATCCATCTACGGTTCCAGCAACATCTGGATAGATCACGTCTCCATGTCCAACTGCATGGATGGGCTGATCGACGTGATCGAAGGCTCCACAGCTATCACCATCTCCAACTCCCACTTCACAAAACACAACGACGTACGTCACGACCCGGTCAATTACCAGTACCTACGCGCCTGTGCATTTGACTTCTCATCTTATGCGCTCTCGATTCAGGTGATGCTGTTTGGTGCCAGCGATTCCTATAAGGGAGATGCCATGATGCAAATCACAGTTGCCTTCAACCACTTCGGGAAAGGCCTCGTCCAGAGAATGCCGAGGTCAGAGATCAGACACATCCACCCTGCATTTGAAGTCCTCCTTCACCCTGCACGCTAACTTCTCTTCACAGGTGCCGATGGGGCTTTGTCCATGTCGTGAACAACGACTACACGCACTGGTTGATGTATGCCGTCGGCGGCAGCCAACACCCGACCATCATCAGCCAAGGCAACCGATACATTGCTCCCCATTCTCTCGCTGCCAAGGAGGTAGGCCAGGCCTTCATCTTCCACCCTCTGCTTGCACCGCCATCGCGTCCTCTGAACTCCTATCGGAATGTCTCGTCTTGTCTCGTAGGTGACCAAGAGGGACTACGCGCCGCAGGCGGTATGGAAGGATTGGACATGGAGATCGGAGGGGGACCTGATGCAGAACGGAGCGTTCTTCGTGGAGTCCGGACCTCCGAACAGGATGAAGTTCAACACGAAGGATCTCATCAAGGCCAAACCGGGGTCCTTCGTCACTAGACTTACGCGCTTCTCGGGTGCTCTCAACTGCTTTCCCGGCCGCCCATGCTGAAGATTCTTCAGAGATCGCGTGGAGGCAGAGAGGAAGGGATAGATCTCTCGGAATAGCTTGAACAAGTGAAAGAGAGCACGTACGTGCTCCTTCTCAGAGAAGAGAGCCATATGTAGGAAGTGAAGGTTGAGAAGACATTTTTAAGTATTATATATTTAAATTGTTTGAGGCGGTAGAGGCCTTGTTTTGGCTCCTGTCTCATATATATTTATTTCTATGTTGTCTTCTTTAAATTTCCATCTGTATTAAACAAAAAATAAAGGATATTCTTTGTAATTTTACAACAGTCAAGTCAATATATTGCAATTGCAAATATATATATATATATATATATATATATATATATATTCACAAATATCACTGTTTAACATCCATTTGAAAAAGTTAACCACTACAAATCAGAGTCAATATTGATTCATTGAAGATAAAATGTAGAAAATTTATGATATTTTATTATACTGAGTTTTAAAGTAACCAATAAAAATTAAGAGTTAACTAACAAAGATTAACTATAAATTTATGTTTAGATATATAAATTAAAAAAGAAAAAATACTGAGTCACCAAGTATTTAAGGTGTCCAATCTAGGAAGGTCCTCACCACATCATTCCTTAAGGTTGAAGGGGAAGCAATCAAGAAGATCCAAAGATGGCTATGATGTTAGACTTTCCACACAACCCCAAGACAATTCATTTCTAAGCAATATCAATTTATGGTTTCTTCACTTGGGATGATGTGCATATCATACATGAAGGTCATGTTTTTGCAAAAGAAAGAGATGCAATATTTTTTAACTGTTAATTTATTCTTTCTTGTATGAAATTATGAACCAACTCATGGGCCTATTTGGGCATTGATTCAGGTAAACAAGCATAAAATTAGTCTTAACATTAACATGCATTACTCCACTTAATCATCATTCTTCTGTTCCCAAGCTTGAGATTATGTTTCACAAGCCTTTTTGACATAGAATTTTGCATAACTTTTTTTTTTAAATTATCGCGTAACCAAAAACATCTATTTAATAATTTGAATATTTCCATTTAAAACTATCCTTTCTTTTGAAGGATAAAATATGATCCAAACAACTGTTCAATTATTAAGCTGACAGGAGTTTCTTCTTTTCATGCCCTCTTCTCTTGACATAAAAGTATTGTTTTGGCACCAAAAATGGCCCCTATTATTTCCACTTCTCTTCTTGCTTAGCTTGATGTGTCAAAGCCATGCAAGAGTGGGATTGTTGTTTCACCATTCCATCAAATGCATTACTATGTCAAGTGGCAACCAGCACAAATGAAATCATAGTTTCTTGAGGGAAAGAAAGCACCAAAAAGGTTCTTTCTAATCACAACCTGAAGCACTTAGGTCACTGTTGTGGTGCATCAGATGGTTTGTCCTTTACCGAGATTATGGAGTGCTTTAAGCTCTAAAGCAGCCGGCGCAGTGCCACTAGTGAGTGACCTTCTCTGTCGAGCTCTTTACAGCTTGGAAGATACTATACAGAATTGAAACTGTCAATCAGGAGCATTCAATATCTGAGAGTAAGCAAACCCAAAGCTCTGCATGCGTTTTGGGCTCGAATTACTTGTACAGAAGCCGTGTTCTTGCGACCGACAGATTAAAAGCTTAAAGTGTGAGAAGTCAACTGAAATTTTTGACCAGATCTACGTCGACATTGCTTTTCCTCTTTACTCCTGTTGTGCAACGTGTATCATTTTCTTGACGATCATATCATATCATCAACAGTATCTAAACCGAGATCGGGAATTCTCTTGGGATTTTACGTTGATTGTTACTCAGCATATATCACTTGATTTTACTAGTGTTTTTCTATTTTTATGATTCTGAGTCAAATCAGTAATGTTTAACATATTATATCAAATTCAAAATACATCATCTAACTTTTTCGATACCCAACAATATGTTTATTGTTTTGTTTTTGGATCTTGGCTTTGATACCATGTTAACATTTTACGATCAATCATGAGTCTAACTCAATCCGAGCATGATGAATATACGTTACGTCGAATATCAATTCAACGATATGTTCGACGATATGAAAATATTATTTATAGAATTTTCAGTCTCGCTTATACATTCATCTCATTATGTATTATGCATCCATCAGTAACAAAATTGGCAGCTCAAAACTCTTCAGTTGTGTTCTGAGTTCTGACCATGCTTTAGAACTTTTGAAGTGATCAGTCTGAAACTGATTAAATGTCTTCTGTTGGCTACAGCATGGTAGCAGATAATAAAAGAGTGCATTAGAATGATAATGATCATAAAAGTGATATCTTTTGCCAAAGGTGCACAGGACAGAGGATGTAACATAAGCATGAAACCAAACAAGATCATGAGAAGAAAAGGAATCTGATGAAACAAGATGGGGATGCAGCTTCAATGCTATGAATCCCAAAAAGATTCAGAAGATGGAGAAGACAATTTCTTGCTTGCTGAAGCTATTAGAAATTCTAGTGTTGCTTAAAATAAAGCTCAGAAATCTGACTGACAACTATTTGTCCAACAAATAATGGATCCAAACAATAGTTGGGACAAACCATACATCAATGTTGAAAAGAATCCTGTATTACTTTGCTGTCAAATGCATCTGACTTTAGGCTTTGGAATTTGGCAAAGCTATAAAGCAGTGGTGCTGCAAAAGATTCAATGAGACAACAATGGATGGTTCATCATTGCCACTAGATTGGAACTTTAATTCTGATTGATGGGTGGTCCTAATCTTGATGGTGTACCTGATCAAAGCAAATCACACTACAGTCCAAATAGAACTCTGTGCAGCAGCAAGGTACATCTGCAGAATAATGCATGCATGAGAATACTATAACAAGGCAGATGGCCTGATGCTAAATTTGCAATGGATGGTACACTTGAACTTGACCTTGGTTTGTTTCTGAGGGAAACTTCACCTTGATTTTGTGCAGACCAGAGATTGATTCTAGATTCTTATATTCATATGCATCAGTGCTCTTTGTTCAAAGTGCAAAACTGACAGGACCTAAAGGACACCAACATATGTCTCCCTCTTGCCCAAATGAATTATTCTTTGCTCCAACACAAATTGTAGTTTTTCCATGTCTTGTTCCATCATATGCATGCCATCCCTAACCATACAAACCAAGAAGGCAAAAGGTTGATGACATAATTAACTTCCTACCTTGACTGAAATTATTTTGGTGATGGTCTGAACAAAGCATATCAGTTTCAATCCCTTGTATTTTCGTTGACCTTTCTACTGTCTTGGTGCAGAAGCAGTCAAGAAGAAACATTCCTGTTCCCTATACCAGTGAAATGGGAACAATCACACCAAGCTACTGATAGGATGGTCATGACAATAAGGTTTTGTATTAGATGTGTATAGATATTCAAACAAGAGAATAGGATGTGATTCCCTAATCCTTTTTGTAGTATATATTTCTGTGGCCAAGCAACAGAAGATAAAAAGAACCTGTCATTCATATCAACCTTTTCCTAATTCTAGGTGAAAATTTGACTATCAACATGAAAGAAATAGGAACAGGAAGAACAAGTACTGTAGGACACTAACCTGCATCTTATGGAGAAGATGATCAAAGGATAGGAAGGAAGCAGGTCCAGTAGGTACACTGTTGACATGGACTCGTTCTTTGATGACCAGTCACTTTCACTGGTAAGGTTGGGAACTCAAGACATTTGTCTTATGTAGGGCCTCTCTGCCTTTAAATAAGGATCCATCCTAACTCTCTCCTTAGTCACTTGCATTGTTTCATCTTCTTCTTCCAGTCAGAGGTCCAACCAAGTTGCTGATAGAGAGCAGAAACCAAAATGGTGGGTCACCTTTCTCTCTGCCCTGACTATCTCTCTTCAGGATCCTTTTGTTCTAGTGAGTCGATTCCTGGCTTTCTTCTTTCTTCACAGCAGGAAGAAGGGCATGAATCCGAAAGATGGGTTGGTTACGTGGATTGGAGGAACAGACCTGCCTTGAGAAGCAAGCATGGAGGAATGGTTGCAGCCTCTTTTGTGCTGGGTAACCTTGCCACATAGTAAAAAGTCCTTTTTTCTAAGTCTTCAGTTGTTCTTGCTAAGTGTAGAGTCAACTCACTCCTAAGAATTTCTTCTTTCTTCTTCTTCTTCTTCTTCTTCTTCTTCTTCTTCTTCTCCTCCTTGTTATAGGAAAATGTTCATTTTTCTTATTCTTCAGGTTTTGTTGCTAGTGTACTTTCAGTACAGAGTCAACTCATAGGAACAAGTCACTCCTAGGAACAACTTCTTGTTTGAGGTGCCAAAGGTCTTAGCTTCCTTTGTTCCTGTATAGGTAGCTCCACAACAAAAGCCTCCAAAATCATCATTCACTTTGTTACTTGAGTTCCACATGCATCTCAAGCTTGACACTCTGATCCTAAATCAGTATCTGAGATGTCCTGCATAACTTTTTAAGAGCCAGAGGCAAGGCAACTTTTGCCCATAATTGATTCAGATGTAGCTCTTCTATGACAAGCATCAAAGAAATCCAATCCATAATGACTGACCAATTACTCCATAATCTACCCTCAGGTTCTGTAACACTAGAAACTACAAGTCCACTTCCTTCTCCTCAGTTTCTGTAACACAAAACTGCAAGATACAACTCTCCTCTGTCTTCCTTTGCTTTGTTTCCTGTTTTGATGGAACACAACATGACAAATGAGCATTTGCATATTTGTATTTGTGCATGAACAAGCTTGATATTGAGAGGTGCAACTTGGTGCAGTGGTGGAGATAATGGAGAATATGGCATTTCTAGCTAATGCAAGCAACTTGGTCACCTATTTGGCAGAGTTCATGCACCTCTCCCCATCTGTCTCAGCCACCACTGTCACCAACTTCATGGGGACAGCCTTCCTCCTGGCCCTACTGGGGGGCTTCCTATCTGATGCTGTCTTCACCACATATCACATCTACCTGACAAGTGCTCTTCTGGAGTTCCTGGTGAGTTCATGTTACATTCATCTTCCTCGAATAATATTTTTGTCTCTCAGAGAAACATATATCATTATTTCATTTGCTCTCACCAGTCTTACATTGTTCAGACATGAATCATTGGAATATCTTAATAGCTTAATCCTTTGAGTCCTTTCTCGCACAGCAGATTGAGTCCCCTCTTTGACTGTCATGAGTTCATTGTCGCAGCAACTTTCCTCGAGAACATATTTATAATGTCAGAATGCATCTTCAACTATTTGATCTGAGATCAAATCCAGCTCCTCCATCTTTGCTAATCCATGCTCTGGTTTCTTCTATCTAATTAGAATATGACACCCTGTAAATTTTAGTTTCTGGCCTTCCACAAGCCTTTGAGTGCACGCATCCTGCATCCAAGAATATTTGCTCGAGTGTGACCGATAATTCAAGCTCGTAGTCACAGAGATGATGTTTTTATCGATCATGGCAACTGCTTCCTTGATCTTGCTTTTGAGGAGAGGAAGGACAAGTGGAAAAGGAAGAAAGCTCAGGTTCTCCACTGATCCCATTGTTCCTTGCTTCAACGTAACAGGGACTCGTCATCCTCACTGTGCAAGCCAAGTCTCCGACGCTCAAGCCGCCTGTATGCAGAATCCCGGCCGCTTCCCACGCTCCATGCCAAGAGGTCTCCGGCGGCAAGGCGGCGATCCTCTTCGCCGGCCTCTATCTCACCGCCTTGGGCGTGGGCGGGGTCAAGGGATCACTTACCGCCCATGGCGCGGAGCAGTTCGACGAGAACACCGCCCGCGGCCGCAAGGCCCGCTCCACCTTCTTCAACTACTTCGTCTTCTGCCTCTCCTGCGGTGGCCTCGTCGCGGTGACGCTCGTCGTCTGGGTGGAGGACAACAAAGGATGGCAGTGGGGCTTCGGCATCTCCACCTTAACCATACTCCTCTCCGTCCCCGTCTTCCTAGCCGGCTCCGCCACGTACAGAAACAAGATACCAACTCGAAGTCCTCTCACAACCATAGCCAAGGTGGTGTCGCCCAAACTTGCGCAAGCTGCAACGAGTTGGGATTTTACTGACACGTCTCTGTTCTACCAGGTTCTGGTCGCTGCGATCTTGAACCGCAGATGTCGTCATAATCCGATAAATGCCGTCATCGACATGGCGCCGAGCCCTGTGAAGACTGTCGAGGTGGACGCGAAGGAAGAAGTGAGGGATGATGAAGGCCCAAATGCAGAGCTGAAGTGCCTCAATAGAGCCATGGAAGGAAAGCCCATGCATGGAGCGCTTCTGTGCACCGCGAAAGAGGTGGAGGATGCCAAGGTCGTCATCAAAGTCCTGCCCATCTTCCTCTCTACCATAATGCTAAGCTGCTGTTTGGCCCAACTCTCGACCTTCTCGATCCAGCAAGCAGCAACGATGGACACCCGAGTCGGCGGGCTCACCGTCCCGCCGGCGTCGCTCCCCGTCTTCCCCGTCGTCTTCATCATGCTCCTCGCGCCGCTCTACGACCACGCCATCGTCCCCTTCGCACGCAGGGTGACCGGGAGCGAGACGGGCATCAGTCACCTGCAAAGAATAGGCTTCGGGCTAGCGCTCTCGATCGTGGCAATGGCGGTGGCGGCGTCGGTGGAAGCGAAGCGGAAGCGGGTGGCGAGGGCCGCCGGCCTGCTCGACTCCGCCGAGCCACTTCCGATCTCGTTCTTCTGGCTGGCGCTTCAGTACCTGTTCTTGGGCTCTGCGGACCTGTTCACGCTGGCCGGAACGCTCGAGTTCTTCTTCAGCGAGGCGCCGGCGGGGATGCGTTCGCTGGCGACGTCGCTGTCCTGGGCATCGTTGGCCATGGGGTACTACCTCAGCTCGCTGCTTGTGGCCGTCGTGAACGACGTGACGGGCCGCGGAGACCGCCAGGCGTGGATGGCCGGGCGCAGCTTGAATCACTACCACCTCGAGCGGTTCTACTGGCTCATGTCTGCTCTCAGCTCCTTCAACTTCCTTCACTTCTTGTTTTGGGCTAACAGGTACAGGTACCGATCAACTGGGAGCAAGCTTTAGTGGTATCAACGGAGGAGGAGGAGGCGATGGTAGTGATGAGCTCAGTGTCGAAGTGATCTAATAAAGACTTCATGCGATGGTAGTGATGAGCTCAGTGTCGAAGTGATCTAATAAAGACTTCATGGCAAGAACGCGGCTGAGTTGGGCATTTCATTAAATAAAAAGTCATTCATAAGATGTTTTGCCATATATATAGATGGCAAAGTGCTGAAACAATTGCAAAATTCTGACAATTCTAGAAGCAAAGTGCTGAAACAATTATATTAATACGTCATAGATATATATGATAAAATTAAGTCATAATATCGGACTATAGAAATATCTCTATGTATTTTTATAATGACAATGAACTATATCAAACTCATAATAATGCATTATTACCTGTACTAATAAATAAAATAATTAGAAAGTTAAATTAGATTATATTAAACTAATATAGAATTGTTTGTTTGAGTTTAGCTTCATTTTAGGATTTTGGTCGTGCACCTGAAGCTCTTATGATTTTCTTGTGAATAAAATAATCCTTACAATTTTAAAAACGTAACATATAAGTCCCTCTCGTCAAGTCTAAATTAATATATGTTAAACTCTACTTACGTGCTATGTTGACTCATAATAATGTGAGTCACTTGCCAATTCCAAGACGCATACCATCACATCACCCACCATGATGTTGCTTGCCACCGTGAATGATGCTAGTTCCGATCCAGACGAATACCATCATACCTTATAAGCCACATCTTCTACGAAGCACGATATCATGAAGATAAAGAGTAGGCGAAAATGAGCATTTGAGCTTGTCTATGTAGGCTTCTCGCGCCTGCTCACTCTCCTCGACCAGTTTGTTGAGGAAAAGGAAGCGATGAAGATTGTAGTGGCGGACGAAGGCGGAGAGGCAGAGGTATGAGAGGTCGAAGACGAATGTGAGAGAGAGCTAGACCACCACGTTATAAGCGCGGTGGGTGGGGGAGCAAGAGAAGGCAAAATGGGAGGTGATGGGGATGAAGACGCCCAAGAGGAGAAATAGGGATCAGGAAATCATATACACCTGAGGTAAGACCAAAAGCTCTTGAGCTCATCGTTAGTATCAAGTAGGCTGCATGCATTTGATATGCCATTGGTGATTGCTTCCACGATGACGCTTTCTCTTGCTATTGATAAATATATCATTTTTTTTAATTTAAATTACACATGTCATTGTATTAATGGTTTATTATGAGTCAATATATTATGTAAGCACATTCTAAGACTTGACGGAAGGGACTTATATGTTATGTTTTTTAAAATATATGGGTTATTTTAGATACGAGTAAACTATAAGAGATTAAGAGATACATAATCAAAACTACAAATGCTAAAATGAATATTAATCCTAAATTATATATATCATTATATTAATAATTTATTATGAGTCAATATATCACGTAAATAGATTCAACATCTGTTAACTTAGATTTGACCGGAAGAGACTTATATGCAACGTTTTTTAAAAATATAAAAGTTATTTTAGATATCAGTAAGTTGTTTAAAAAGTATATGACTAAAATTATAGGATTAATATCAATCCATACTAATAGATGTGACTAAGATTTTGAGGAAGATTTGTGAAATTTTAGCAAATTTCCTGTAAAAGGTTTTATGTAAGCCAACTATATATATAT